>CDFI01097211.1:0-10705 GCA_000826405.1 Acanthamoeba divionensis | reverse complement strand
GATTGAGAGAGGGCTATTAACCTCCGCCACCAGGAGTGGAAGAACTGTAGATGCCACCACCAGGCCCTTTTCCACCACTGCTCGTTGCTGGGCTGGGGTGCCCCTGCCCGTTTGCAGTAAAAACGCCTGACACTGTGAAAGTGTTTGTGGCGCTGATGGACACAAAGGTCGATGAGGTCAGGTTACTGACGACGTTTACGGTGCCCGCTATGTTGACATTGTTGAAAGAATAGGCGCCGGGGGACAGATCGCATACTGTGCCAGTAGTGACTGTGAAGTCAGAAGCACCAGTAGCACAAAGGGTACCTGTGTGTGTGTGTGTTTGTGTGGGAAGGTTTATTTGTTAACAAAGACAAAAACTAGTTGTGAGTGAAATAGTGTTGCAATCGTTTGGTGCAAAGTTGTTTGTGCGCGTTGAAAAGAAAAAAAGAATTTAATTCTTCCTTGATGGTGATAATTTAATTTGGACAGAGAAAGCAAGAACGATACTTAGAGTTATTGGATGTTGATCTGGGTGTGCAACTAAAACCAGGAAATTTTGCGGTTTAGTGTGCTAAATTTTGCACTGATGGCCGCAAGAGAAAAGAAAGAAAGAACTAGCATATGCTTCTTTGCCTTACGGGGGTGTGAGACACACAACCAAGAAAGGATATATAGGTGGTGGATGTCAGGTTGTGTTTCTATATATATACCTGAATGGACTTGTTGGATTTGTCCCAGCAGAAGAAATAAATGTAAAATACACAGCCAAACAAGCGGCAGTCGTACGCGTACGCACATTGTGCAGTACGGAAAGGTCCTTGAAGCGTTCCTCAAAATATCTAAAGCAGTACTGTAGGGAAGCTTAACAAAAAGACTGACTGGCTGACTGGCTTGGACCACAGTCCTCTCTGTTTTACCAACAAAGAAGAAAGAAAAATACAATGCAAAAGAGCGACCGCCGCTAACGGGCATAACGAGGGCCAAGTTGGACCTGTCAATGTGTTCATAGCCTATCAAATCCGGGGACAGGTTTCACCCGTTTATCTGGACGACCGCTTCCTATTGGACAGATAGAGCACATGAGTACATCAGATCATCAAATACACCATTTGGGATCTGATCAACGCGAGCCTATTGGTTGAGAGTGTCTGTTTATTAAAACCGTACAGTTGAAAAAAAATAAGAACCGGAGATCTGACACCAATGAAGGGCGTTTGTTATTGCTACCAAGATGGGCGCACTTGCTTTGATGTTGCCTTCATTACCGAGCTACTAACCACAACAGGGCCAGTTGCATATGGTGTGAACCTTTTTCAAAGAAGATTGGCAACCATTTGCCCGCCATTGTTCCATTTTTCACATATTGTTATTTGTCCTAGGCACTTATATCAGCGTGTCAATGAGCTCTTGCAACACAGCATTTGTTCCTGCATCTTGAAGTTGTGCCTGCTTGTTGGTCAACAACTGTCTAATGCGTTGGCGCTCTTGGCCTATTGTCATCTTTGTCTGTTGCTCATTCGCTTGGTCCCATTCTCTTTGCTTGGCCTGCTGCCACTCTTCTTTTTCGATTTCAAGCTGTTGTTTCTCCTGAGACAAAAGAAAAACAAAAGTTTTGTTTTCAGTGGCCAACAACAAATCTGGCAAACGGTTCTTCTTCTCCTCTCTGAGAGCTTCAACACTTACCTGTATCTGCCATTCTTCCATTTCGGCTCTCATTTTTTCAACCTCTCTCTCAAGTGCTTCAAGCTTGCAGGGCGTATCAACTGCTTCCTCTCCTTCAACCGTTTCTCCATCTGTTAGGTAGACGGAAAAGGTAACTCTTACGCTGTCACATCCCTCATCTTTGTTTGACGCTTGACAAGCTAGAAAGGGCCATCCCCATTCCAACTAGTACCTGTGGGCTCGTCTGTAGTTTTTGCGAGCACCGTAGCAGCACTGCTCTTCCTTTTGTTCTTTTTTGGCCCATGGACGACTGCATACCAGCCACGCACTTGCACAAAGTCTCTTACAGTGTGTACACCTTTGGCTGTGTGAGGCAGTACTGTGGATAGACTTGTTGTTAGGGTGGGGAAGAATACTTAAATAATGTAAGTACAACACCAAAACGGCTGTTACCAGGTCTCACAACAACGTCTCGATCCTTTCAGTTCAAGAATTAATTAATCAAACAATAATAATAAAATAGATTCAAACAATTCCTTGGGGGGGGGGGTTAAAGAGGTGTGGCATACAATGGACTGGCCCAGTTTGTATAGGAGTGCCACTTCTTCGAGAACCTCTTCAGAGTTATAGGGTTTGGCAAGGTCCTCATCTGTAAATCCAAGCCTAATCCATGCATCCTTGCCAAGTAGAAGGGATTTAGTTGTCTGGATGGCCCAAGCAGAAGGTTTCAGATGAGACAACAGTTGGGCAGAATTGCTTTGCATCTTTGTGCCAAGAAGCTGCGAAGGTAAAACTTTTCTACAAACAAAACAACTCCTGTCCTATGGTAGCAATGGGATTCGAACCCACATAACAAATAATCAGCCAACAAGGAAATGGGACACACATTCACAATTGTGTTAAAAAGTATCACTTTTTCTGTTTGCCAATGTTAAATTTTAATTGTCTGTTCACTTCTATTAAAACACTGTGACAGATATATTGTAACAGGGTGGTATCAGGGACACTGTGACATTGTAATATTGTATTATTTCTTAAACTTGTTAACAATGTTAAAATGTTAATAATTTAAAAATAAACTACCACCTTTAAGATAACTATCAGCTTGGTACTATCAATCTTAACTCTGTTTTTGGCCATTAGTATCCACTAGCTTCTTCATAGTTGTATATTAATTAATTAAAAGAAGAAAAAAAAGTAATAATATAAAACTTATTATAAGAATTTAAATGATATATGTTTTATTAATAGATAATAAAGTAAAAGAAAGAATAAGACTTGATAAAAGAAGAAGTTTATTAAAAATATAAAGACTAAAAAACTAAAAGTGTCTTAGAGCAAACTAACTAAGATGACTTAGCCTTAAGCTTAAGTTTAAATTTAAGCTTGAGCTTGGTCTTAAACTTGATAACAAATAAAAAATAAAGAAGCTAAAGAAAGGTAAATAAAGAGATATAAAGTCTTTAAAAGAGCTAAGCTTAAATTAAATTAATAAAATAAAACTGTTAGTTTATTATTAGCACTTGTCAATATATATAACTAATGATAGCCACATGTGATATCTTAATTTTAAGGCTACATCTTATATAACATGCCACTACAACTACTTGTACAATTACTATAAGCTCTCACTCTTTGTTATCACTTTAAGTGATAATACAATCACATCTACATTGATTATGTCTTTTAAGCTATATAAGTTTACACTATATACACTTATATTGACTTGGCCTGTACTTAACCTTAAAAACACTTTAAGCAGTTCATTATCTCTTTTTCTTATACATTCTTTATAATAAAGATAGCTTACTTTCTTAAGATATTGAGATTACTTTAAGAAACTAAAACTAAAAATTAAAAGAAAGAAGATATAAAATAGGCCACCTAACTAACTAGAACAAGGAATAAGAAATGTAATAATGTAAAACTTATTATAAAGATATGTGTTTTATTGATAAGTGATAAAGTAAAAGACTTAAAAAAGAAGAAAGTTTACTAAAAATATAAAGACTAAAAAAATTAAAAGTGTCTAAGAGCAGACTGGCTGAGATGACTTAGTTTTAAGCTTGAGCTTGATCTTGATCTTAAGCTTAATAATAGATAAAGAATCAAAGAACAAGAAAGAAATAGATAGAAGAATACAAAGTGTTTAAAAGAGTTAAGCTTAAATTAAAATGATGGGATAAAACTAAAAATGACCATTAGAAATGAATTTTTAACAATTTACACTTGATGACTTTATAAAGTTAAATGTAAAGTTGATGACTTAATTAAACACTGTAAGGTATACTAGGTCACTAAGAGATTCTTCTAGCTCTATAACATTAACTATAATAAAATCAAGCTCAAACTCAAGTCATCTCAATCAGTTTGCTCTAAGACACTTTTAGTTTTTTTAGTCCTTAGGCTCTTAATAAACTCCCTCTTTTGTTAAGTCTTGTTGATAAAGATGGCTTACCTTCTTAAAGTACTATTACCTTGAGGGACTGGGACTAAAAACACTAAGGAAACTAAAAGAAAGAAGATATAAAATAGGCCATCTAACTAACTAAAATAAGGAACAAAAGATATAACAGTGTAAAACTCATTGTAAGGGTTCAGATGATATATGTTTTATTAGTAAGTGACAAGGTAGACAGGAGAATAAGACTTAATAAAAGAGAGAGTTTACTAGAAGTCTAAGGACTAGGAAAACTAAAAGTATCTTAAAGCAGACTGACTAAGATGACTTGGGCTTGGGCTTGAGCTTGATCTAAAGCTAGGTCTGAAGCTTAGTGCTTGATGCTTGATGCTTGGTCTTGAGCTTGATCTGATGCTTGGTGCTTGATGCTTGGTCTTAATAACAGATAGAGAATCAGGGAACAAGAGAAAAGTAAATAAAGAGGCACAAGATCTTTAAGAAAGTTAGACTTAAATTAAAGTAATGAGATAAAACTAAAAATGGCTATTAAGATGAAATTTCTAACACTTGTTCTTCTTCTTACCTTGTCATTTATTAATAAAACATACATCATTTGAATTCTAGAAGCTTTATCACATATACAATATAATTGATGTTAGTATCATCATTTTTCACTATTGCTTCATTTTCTTTTTTCATCAACATAAGTGTTACTATTACTTTTAGAGATTGCTATGTTACTTTTAACTTAACAATTTAAAAATTCATGTGACACACTCTGTACACTAACTAAGGTTTTAAAAACCAGCTAGAATAAATGGCTGGCCTGCTTAGCATTATTATAATTAGTTGCCTTGATCATCCATATACCTGGCCTAGTTAGCATTGTCATTGCCTCAGTCATTATCTTTATGGCTATCTTGGTTATCTCTGAGCACTCTTTTTCTTTTAAGCTAGACCCTATTAACTCACATTTGAACAGTCACCTCATCTTGTGAGAGGTAGATCCTCTGTTAGCAAAGTATAAAGCATACATATTCTTGGAAAGGTGCAGGAGTGTCCTTTCTACACATCAAACAGGACTTATGAATCTCTGTCTTCTGCTCCTCTGCATTGTCACCTCTTCACTGGGTGAGTAGTGGTACTGTAAGACCAGTCCTTGCTAGATTGTGACATGCTTGTAAGAGTACTGTGTTAAAAACAAAAAATATACAAAAACAATTGTAAGGCCAATAGCCTTACAGATGTTGCACCAATAATCTGTTTTTCAAAAATGGCAAAGTGCATACATCAAGAATGACTTGTAAATGAGAAATAGATTTATGATTTGAACAAGCACCTTGCACCTGGACTGGATCAGCTAATTCATTGCTTGCTGAAAACTCCACCAGTGGGCACAACTACGTGATGTCTCCTCATAAATATAAGTTAACGCTTGCAGCAGGCATCACACTTGTAGGGATGATTCTGCTCATAGATCTTGCGTGCGTCTCCATTGTACCACCTTTCAAAGGCGTGTGCCTGATCCAAACCATCCACCAGCATAGAATTCCAGTTTCCACAATGATGCTCACAGGCATCCAAGAATACGCCACTCTGGGGGTTGTGGCTGAGAAGATCTGCCTTCACCAAAGCAGTCAGAGCCTTGCCCCAATTGTTAATATCTGTGTTGTCAGTTGAATCCAAGTCATAGCGGATTTGCCATGAGTCATATTGAGACTGCAAAGGAAAGATGGGCGTCTTGATATGAGGAGAAGTGTACTGTGCAAAGAAACACCTCCAAGTCTGCTTGGCGCTGGACCATGACTCGATGCACCTCGGGTTGACACCTGCTGTAGCGTTCATCCATTCAAAAGTCCACGTCATTTCGCTCCTGTAGTGAACAGTGCGAGGAGAGTTGTAATCTAGGAAGAACCCGCTGTCTGGCATCCCCACAACGTTAGCTGATGAAGGAAGATTCTCTCTCCACCAGTCAACGTGCAAGAAGGTCGCCAAGCCACCAGCGCTATCACACACACAAATTAGAAACAGAAAACACAGAGTAAATGAGAGACCACACACAGATGGATACCACAAATTTGTACCCTTCTTATTCTTCTTCACAGTGTGAAAGGCAACAGGAATTCATACCTGCATCCAGAAATCACAATGTCTGATGCCTTATTCAGTCCTCTGTTTTCTATGAGATCATCCCTTACAGCTTGCAAGATCCTCTTTCCCCTAAAATACAGCTTCTCTCCATCATACTCAGTTGTCGTCTCGTTGTCTCCACTGAACGAACCGCCATCACAATATTTGATATAGACAGCATTCCAATTGTACATCAAAGGATTATCGTCCTTATTTGTTGAGAAATAGTTGGACTCCAGGTTGGACACCTTAGGATACTTCAACGAAGAGCCCAAATCGGTCTTGGAGCGTTCATGGCAATTCGCCACGCTGGAACACCAGCCCCCACCCTCCATGTGGATATACCATTTGTTTACCCCAGAATCATTGCCAGGCCTGTGGTAATAAGCTGGGGCAGAGCCGTCGATACAAACTGCGCCCTGAGGATCATGATTCAAGAGTCAGCAATTATATAATTAATTACCACAGCGAATAAAAAGAAAGGGGGGCTGTGCCTTTGCTTTTGCTTGTTCTAAAAAGTAGCCTTGGGCATTGTCTGCTGCGGGTGCCTGTTGGCGCAGGGACTCATAGAATTCTGTAGAGCCATCCAGCAGTGCGTGTGTGCTCCCCAACACACAGAGGGCAAGCAGAATAACCAAGAAGGAATCTAACAGAATCCCACGACGAAACATTTGGCAGTGGCAGTGGGTATGTGTCTATCAAAGGTTGGTGTGGCGTGTGATTTTTTGACTTCACTGGCAGAGAAGAGAGGGATATTGAGACAAGAAGAAAGGGTGTCAGTCATCTTAGGGGTCATTGCAATTTGCAGCAAAACAGGGTCGTGCCTTTGTGCACCAATTATCCTCCTTCGCCAAGATTGACCAGATCGAGAAATGTTCTAACCTGCCCATGTTTTTTAAGATAGTAGTAGGAGTTGAGATGGCAGACACATGCCACTGCAAATAGTCAGCTGGACTGTTTTCCGGACCAGTAGAAAATCAAAAGAAAGACTTACATCTAGACAAAATCAAATGGATAAATTAGCAGTGAAAGAGATATTACCTTTGGCTTTTTGTTTAGCTGAGACTAAAAAATATTGCCTGTGACTGTAAATTAATATAAATATACAAACACAATATCAATGCACATATACAAACTTTATATATATGTCAATATATATTATTCATTATTATTACTTAAGATTTAAAGTAAAAAAATAATGATATAACTGTGTCTAAGTTAAAACTGTAAATTATAGTTTTATTTTTTTTGTATATTATCTTATTAACTTAAAATTATAATTATCTGTTTGTTAATATTAGTTAAAAACTTATAAGTTCATAAAAAATGATATAAAATATTAATTTTATAATAGTAAGTTAAAAAATATGTTTTAGCTAAACAAAACTTAATTATTATTCTTTTACTTTTTTATCAATAAACATCAAATCATTATTCACCTTTGTTCAATTAAACCATTTAAACCAATGGTAATATTTAACTCTTAAGAATGGTTTGTTTGATGGTTTCATCTAATAAATGATGCTACACCTTGACCACCATTTTGCCCAAGTTGGTCCCATGGAACAGACCATTAAGAGCTTTAGGAAGATGTTCAAAACCTTCCATCACTGTTTCCTTGTACTGGATCTTGCCTGCATAGAAATAAACCAAAGGCTAATGAGAAAGTGCCCCTGACAGACAATGAAGAAAGGAAAGAGATATTATTATATTATTACCCTGCTGTATCCACACTAGCATTTGTTGAACCATTTCGTCCATGCGGTCTTCCCAGTCAAAGTAGAGAATGCCTTGTATGGTGGCCCTTGTGTACAGCACACGGTGGAGAAACCTGGGACCAGTAGTCAGTTGGTCCAGTCCGGTGTTGTACTGTGATATCTGACCACATATCACCACACGGGCCTTTGCATTCATCGCATGCAGCAGAACTGTGTCTGTCACCAGTCCACCTGTGTTGTCTGCCAAAGGATAGAGATAAGACCATCCAAACAACCAGACTTATGTGAAGCCCTTACTTACCAAAGTATACGTCTACCCCATTGGGACAGGCTTGGACGAGAGCGGCCTTCATTTGGTCAAGTGTGGAATAATTCTTGTAATTCAACACACCATCAGCTCCAATGCTTTGGACCCACTGAGATATATGTAATCACACATAGGAGATAAGAAAACCACCTCACATGTTGTAATTCAAAATAGAATACCTTGAGTTTTTCTTCAGAGCCAGATACTCCCACTACACGGCATCCTTTCAGTTTGGCTATCTGTGCAAGTGTTAGCAAACCCATTAAATGGCTACTCTGGACTCAAAGAGACATTTTAGAGAGAGTACCTGGACAACGATGGAGCCCACAGCACCAGCTGCTCCTGAGACAAGCACAGTGTCTGAGGGCTTGATGCGACCAGCCTCTAAAATGCCAAAGTAAGCAGTGCACCCAGGCATGCCCAGGATCCCCAGGCCCCAGGAGTATGGCGCCACCTTCACAGATCAACAATCAGTTCAGAGAAGAAACAAAGACTAATCACAGTAGTGTGCAATACTTCACCTTTGGGTCCCAATTAATCTTTCTTACTCGGGCAGCAGGCTCAATGCCGTAGAGCTGCCACCCAGTGTAGCATCCTACGACGTCCCCCTCCTTAATCTTTCCGGTTGAGTCCTGTGTACATTCACACAAGACATTCACACATTGAGTAAATCATATAATATGAACTCAGTTCTCCATAGGCAATATAATATTTACGCGTGACTTGACGACTTGACCGACTACAAAGGAGCTCTGGACAGCATTTAATGGATGTGGTGGGCCCCATGAACCAGACGCCGCCTGTTTGCCAACATAAGAATAACTGTCAGAACTTACTCACCAAATCCTCTCATGGAATGAATTGCGCTGGTCACCTGTTGTATGCGCAAGTAAGGGTCCACTGATATGTACAGGGCTTTGATCAACACTTCCCCTTCTTTAGGTTCAGCCACTGGCGCACCGTCCACCAATTTATAGCACTCCTCTGTCACCTCTCTCTTTGTAAAGGGTTGGTCAGCCTTTTTCTTTTACAACAAGAGAAGGTTGAAGGGGGAAGAGTTACCTCAGGTCTCTTCACATAGAGCCATTGTTTATTCTTAACGTTGCCCTGCATTGTTATCTCAAACTCACTAATTGTATAACCACAGAAGTCAACAATGTGCTCTGCTATTTAAGTCATCATGAATACACGAATTATGCAGAGATGCAGTGAGCTAAACGCCAACTCTTTGTTGCTGGACCTCCTAAAGTTCGGTGCTCTGTTGACATAAAGAGGATGAATAGTGGCCGTGTTCTGTGGGAATTATCATTGGCGTGCAGTGAATAGTGTGACTCAGTCTAAGTAATGGACCATCTCCGTCATCTTGAAACAACAATGGACCAAAATGCCCAACAAATGAACAGAAGGGAGCTGGGTAGTCAACTGTGGCCATGAGATCCTGGTGACCCTTCTGTTCTTCACATTTGACCTGCCCTAAAAACTCAGGCCACTCCATTCCACAGCACAATAAACAACCAAAAGTACACATGAAGGTGAGATAGGTGCCCACAGGCACGTCGACCTTAGAATAAGGTAACTTCATATAAGCTCCACTTTTTCCGTGAAGAAAGAAGTGAAAACCACCATAAAATGACCATTCAGGACAAAGAATGAGTAGAAATGACACAAAGTGACGTTTTGAGGAATAAGTACTTGTAATTCTTAGGTCTTCCCCTGGCAACAACAATTTGTCCGAAGCTCGAACAGGTGCGTTACCTTTCCAGCTAAACTCTCACCCGATTGGGTCCTCGGAAGTGTTCTTGTCAAGTTGATATCAAATTCCTCGAATTTTCAGTTAACTCCATTCCGATCATTCGTTCATATAGCAATTATTAATGAACCAATTCTCTTATTTCAACGGTGGCTGTGCGGGGAAATTACGGGACATTTTCAATAAAGGCAGGAGATCAGGAACTGCCTAATACTTGGGCCTTAGGTATCCCAGCGACCTTGGCCCACGAACCGCCACCACAACACACACAATAACCAACAACAACAAACGATCATCATCGTGTGTGTCTGTGAGCTCGTTGTGATAATTCCTTCACCCTCTCCTCTTATTTCTTCTTTTCGTTTACGGTCACCGGCTGGCCACAATCATCACACCAAACAAACGAACAAACAACAAAGAAAATAGAGAATTGAAACAAAGCATGCTCACGTACAGCGCCCTGAGCAAAACAAGGCGCACCTGGGCAAAGGCGTCTGCGGCGAAGAAGGACAAGAGCGACACCAAGGAGCTGGTGGCTCAGCTCCGATCCTCCATTGCGCAACACACCGATATACAGATATTGATGCTCAGTCAGTTGCAGATTGTCGGAGAGGAGCAAAGGAGACACTATGCAATTGGACTGCTGTCTGTCTTTCATACAGAAGAAGAACTGCTGCCCATGCTTTGCTATGCAATCACACAAGAGATTCAAGCCACAGGTACCACCATTAGATTTTTTTTGTTTGGGGGGGGGG
>CDFI01097208.1:0-12722 GCA_000826405.1 Acanthamoeba divionensis | reverse complement strand
TTGTTAAACAATAACCCACCACACAGGGTATGTTTGTTTGTTCAGAATATTGATTCCTACTGCTGCAGTTGAGCTTGTGACTTGCCAGAAGTCTTGACAGCTACGTTTGCCACATGGCGGCCTTGGAATCTAGCTCCTTCCAGTTCGTTATCTGATGGCTGCCTGGCCCCATTGCCACCCCCAATTGTAGTGATTCCGTATGGTGAGCCACCTGACACAAAGATAAAGATTAGGAATCACATATACCCTCAAGTTGTGTTAGAAAAAGAGAGTTTGCTGCTTTACCAGTAATTTGGTCGTCTCTCATCTGGCCCTGGAAACTGTAGGGCAGACCTGCATAGAGCATGCCCTGGTGAAGGAAGAAAGGCAAGAACCCACAGATGATGGTTGTCTCTTGTCCTCCGTGCTGAGTGTTGGAGCTGGCAAATGCGGACCCAATCTTACCAACCAAGGCACCCTATTAGGTGAGTGCAGAAAGGAAAAAAAAGGCCACAGGGTTGGCTCAAGCACACAAGAAGAGATGGGGACAAGAAAAGCAGTAAAGCGTACTGTAGCCCAAAGGCCTCCTGTGGAGTCGAGGAAAGTCTTCATCTGCGCGGTCACGTTGCCAAAACGTGTGGGGGAGCCAAGGATGATGGCGTCTGCCCACAGCAAGTCGTCATTAGTGACCACTGGCACGTCTTCAAATGCCTTTTGGGCTTGAAGAGCCCCCATCTTGACGAGAACCTCCTCAGGTAAAGTCTCCTTCACGCGGGTCAAGCGCACATTGACACCAGAGACCTCCTTTGCACCATCAGCGATGGCCTGGGCCATCTTGAAGTTGTGACCATAGGTAGAGTAGAATGCTGGGAAGAAGAATAAGAGTGAGGATGGCCAGAAGTTAGAATGATAATAATTAAAGAAACAACAAAAAGAGGGGGAGAAGGACTTTACCGACTAGCACGTTGGCCATACTGTAAGAATGTTTGTTTGAAGAGGTTGTTGTTGAATGTTGAAAAGAGAGCACACAGGCCAGCTGTTCTTTTATGGGGCACGGTTGTTGTGCATTGGAAAGCTTCTGGAACACATCTCGGGAAGGTCCTGGTGGAGCACATCTAATATAATATTTCTATTTCTATATATTCACGTGCCCCAGCGAGATGAAAGGTTTACTTACGTATATGGCTCTCACGTGGCGCCTTAACTCGTTATTAGAAAAATAATTAAAGTGCCCCTAACATGTTGGAAAATGTTCTCTCT
Organism: Acanthamoeba divionensis; assembly: GCA_000826405.1. Taxonomy (NCBI): domain Eukaryota; phylum Discosea; order Longamoebia; family Acanthamoebidae; genus Acanthamoeba; species Acanthamoeba divionensis. The sequence continues at coordinate 11,483 of CDFI01097208.1, read as the reverse complement.
ATGCTTTATGTTTCATGCTGGTGCCACATTGAAAAGACAAACTCAAATGTTGAAAACAGTAATTAAAATCAACAATTTGGTCAATAAAAAAACATACAAGACATGTTTTATCAACTTTGAGTTTATTCCTTAAACAAGCTTTTTTAAATTATATTCTTTTATAAATGTTGTATAGAATATTTCTTTTTTAAAAAGAAAGTCAAGAGGGATGGCTGAGCAATGGGGCTACTTGGCTCATTGTTGATGTTGATTGGTTTTTTCATCTGGTTGTTGTTGTATGGTGGCAAGGGACTTAACTAAAAGATAGTTCAGTTTTCAGTTTTATATATTGGAATTGAATAATAATTTGTATTTTCATCATTATCATTACCATTTTAAATTTATTCTTACATTTGATTAAAGCTAGAGCAAGGCCTTTAAATATTCCAAAATGGCAGCTGTCCCTTGAAAACAAACACTAAAGGGAGGGCTCTCTAGCCTTGGATTTCCTTTACGAACCAATAATAATAATAATAAAACAGATTGTTTAGACCACAGTGATTGACAATATCATAACATATGTGCATAGGTTTACCTTCTACATCAAGCTTGACTATATTGGTAAGCAAGGACAGCTGAGGAGGAAGCATTTCAAGGTCATTAGACTGCAATTCCAAGCTTTCAAGATGAGTGAGCTGGCCGAGTTCAGAACAGACACTTTGCAGCTGATTGCTTTAAACACAGAATAATTAGAATTAACAAGTTGCTTCGAGCACAATAAAGTGAGGATGAAAACACTTACTGGCCAAATGATAAAGTCTTTAGACTTGTAAGAACTGTAATGCTTTGAGGAATTGAAGTAATTTGGTTACTAAAGAGATTGAGTGTAACCAAGTTCTGCAAGGAAGTCTGAAAGAATTCAGGCGGTATAGCTGCAATACTGTTGTTAGACAGATCTAGATGATGAAGGGCTGAATGTAGAGCGAAGTCCTCCTAAAGTAAAGTTTCAACAAACAAGTCATCAGCATCTTCATGTAGTTCACTATCGTCTTGTGCATGTCCTGTGTATAAACAATAATGGAGGTGAGGTATAGCATACTGGTATTATGTTGGTGAGGCCAGTGTTAGCCAAGCATAGCTCTTGAAGCGCTTTACTACGAAAGTAGGGAGCTAAAGAATAAGTGAATGAAGAATTAGGCTACTACCCATCAGCGCAGAGTAAGGGAACAGGGGAAGCAAGAGAGGTTGGGAGTACCAGGTATCTCCTTCAGGCGAGTATTGTTTTTAATGTCCAGAATTCTCAGAGACTTCATGGGTCCAAATGATTGTCTTTTCTTCTTTGGAGCCACAAAAGCTGAAATGTTGTTATCCTTCAGGTGAAGGGCCTCCAGATTGGGAAGGCACTTAAATATCTTATGGTCAACTTCTTCATGTATCTGGTTATGGTTAAGAACAAGGAAATGAAGATTGGACAGTGTGTTGAGTAGGAGACGACCGTCGGAGGTCGAAGGAAAGTTTGAGAGCAAGTTATATGAGGCATCAATGGCCTTCAGTGAGGTCAGCTTTGAGAGTGAATCAGGAAAATAGGGAATGTAGTTGTGGCGAACATTCAGCACGTTAAGTGATGTTAAATGTCCTATCTCTTCTGGAAGGCTTGTTATCTTGTTGTGAGACACATTCAGCACCTGAAAACAAACCAGATGTTACTGACTTTGAAGAAGTGACAGCATCCCTCATAGAATTAAAACTGAAGAAGAATACTTACCATCAAGTGCTGAAGAGAAGCAAAGGAGACAGACAGCTGGTAGGGTATGCAAGTAAACACATTCGATGAAAGATTAAATTGTTCGAGTTTGGTGAGATGCTTGATGTCACTGGGGAAGGAAGAGAGATAGTTCTCGCTAAGGTCAATGCGCTTGACATTGGGAGAGACAATCCTACTATCCGCAGGCAAAAAAGACAAACCCTTTGCACAGAGTTCCAGATACTCTACGTCCGTCTCCTGAAACATACTAGCAGCATTTGAAATAGGCTCCAAAGAGATCCTGTATGATGGAAAGCTATAGTTTTAAGTCTCTTTACAGCCTGAATTTTAAACAAAGAAATTGTGGGGTACCATCTTAAATAGTATTCAGGCCAAGATCTCAATTCATATTCTGGTGGCAAGTGGATAGTGTACGAGTGTACAGTGTTGTGACCAGAGCTGCACGGCCTCTTAGGATCGTACAAGCGGTTCAGGAATGTCTCTTTGAACTCATGAGCATATTCCCAAGCAGATACAGTCTTAGCATCCTTGATCTTCTTCCTCATTTTCTCGCTGTATTATAGGGTAAAGACCAGGAAAAAAGAATTGTTAGGAATCTCCCAGATTAGCTTTGTACTGAGAACAGGTACCTGAGAGAGAGAAAGGTCCCAAAACGTGATGAGTACAGAGAATCCATCAGCCACAACAGAAAAGAATGATTAAACTCGAAGGCAAAGGGAACCAGATCCCAGATGCCTGACAGACAGTGAACAAACTGTAACCAGGGCACCGAAACTCCTTCAGGTATGAATTTCTTCGGCTCCGCCTGCCCAAAGTCATGTGCTTTTGGAGTGAACAAAGTGGTAAGGGAAGGAGCAAGAGAGGAGAGAGGAGACGAAAAGGGAAGGAAGTACCAAAGGTCATCCATTCCTTTTCTATGAGTGTGCAGAATCCAGTCAGTGTACGGTAGTAAGGATCCACCATGATCTGTGCTAGTGTAACTGTTTGTGTTACTGCGTCCTTGCCGTTCCAATTCTCCACAACAACCATACCCCCTCTTTCCAAGAGGGCTGCGGCACAGTCTGCTCCATGAATGAGTCTATTCAAAGTTCCTGACCATCTATTAAGTTTAAGACAACGGAAATGAGATCTTAGCACCACCAGTAGTTAACACGAAACAATTGCTCACCTCAACCAATGCTTTTTGGCATCCACGGTTTTTAAAGTATTCATCTTTCCTGAGGAGGACCCTGAGCTGGGTGGGTTTTGAGATGCGCTGTTGAGATAACCGTAAATAAGATGGGGAAAAGTTGTATATGAGCTGTGTGGAAATTGATCGAAAGAAAACCTGGCTGATGCTTTCTCTGGACAAGTGACAGCTCTTCCTCTTACAGTGGTGGCCGACAGGCTTGGCCTTCTTACCTGGATGACAGAAAAATAAGATATATTGGATATTTGTACAGCGAGTCGAAGAAGGATCGGGGGCCAACCAGGTTGATGTCATTGAAATGACTTGTGGATTTTGGGTCAAGAGAGCTAAAGTGGGTCTGGAGGAACAGCAGGTCATCTATAACCTTTTGCATTCCCACATACATACACTGTATTTGGATTCCTGAAAGAGTCTGCTTGAAGAATTAACTGTTTATCAGTGCTGGTGTTACCTTAGAAAAAAGGGAATACGCACCAGGCTATTCAGCTGAATGTGAGGACTTTTGCTTTGAACAGGCCTTGGAATTGATAGCTCGTCAAAACTAAGAGATCTTATGTCCTGTTTCTGTGGCTGTGGCTGGGGCTGTGGCTGTGGCTGTGGCTGTGGCTGTGGCTGTGGCTGTGGCTGTGGCTGTGGCTGTGGGAGATCGGACTCCAGGGGCTTGTTGTCTACAATACTCTCTTTGTAACGATCCAAGAGAGCAGTGCGAAAAAGTGAAGTGTTGATTTCTGTACAGAAATGTTGTTGACGTTCTAAGTTAGTGGTATACCATCATTATCTCTCCCAATTTCTATATTACCTTTGTATGTCTCAGTTATTACTATGGTTAGCTTAGTAGGGTGGACATCTTTGCTTTCCTGTGGTTTCTTGCCTAATAGTTTGTCTGCTTCCTCTTTCTGTTTGGTGTAAATTTTCTGTAAGTCGTTTAGTAAGGGATCGTTGTGCATGTCATTCTCATCTCCTATTAGTAAAGATTAAGATGTGTCCTATAAGTACATTAAGACTATCTTGGTTTATTAACAGGGAGAGTACCTGGATTCTTAATATTTTTTTTATTGGGGGATTGCCTTGATGCCCTGTACAGAGTGGCACTTGTGATTGGGTCATGCCTATCACCGTTCTCCAACAGTCAATCTCAGTTCTGTGAAAAGATATTTCGTTCTCTCTCTCTCTGCTCTCTCTCTGTGCGTGTATGTATATGTAAACAGAATACCAGCAAAGGGCATAAGTGCAACCGCCATTGTGAAGCAAAGCTGATGCGTTCAAGGCCTATATAACGATATGTTTGATCAACATTTATCTATGATAATAGACAAAATTTCCCTTACTTTATCAGTAATTTCAGATGGTACCACCAATAGACTAGGATATGTGGCTGAAAAAAAGAGATGTTAATCACCTTCTTCATTTCTTTCCTATCAGCTGTGTCTGTGAGAGAGAGAGAGAGAGAGAGATTAATGATTACCGGATAGTTTGTTGGTAACATTAGCTTTGCTAATGCGCCACTTCTTAGACCCATCTTCTGACAGCTCCAGCCCTTGTCTTTGGAATTCCTAAGACAAACAGTGCATTCTGTCAGTTCCAAAGAAGCCAGCGTGGTGAGAAGGAGGGCTTCTTGCAATGATAGGGTTGTAGAGATTTCTGCCCAGATCTTCAACTGGAGCAGAAAAGCGTTCTTCATTTTGGAAGGCAAAGAGTCCAGTCACACGAGAAGGAAACACATATTGACTGAATTAAACTTGAATATGAGATAATAAAATGAGCAACACGAAGAACTAATGAGCAGGTACATACTTCAGAACCTTAAGGACTGGTTTTAGGGTGTCCTTTGCAGGCAGGGTAATCAAAACAGAACGCATATCTTTGCATAGTAGGCTTAAGCTGTGGCCATCAGCTGAACCTCCTGTTGGCTTGCCAGTGGGCTGCTCTATCTTACATATGCATGCCAGTGGAATCTCAGGGCAGCTTTTCTCTTCGTTCTGGCCCCCCAGTGAGATGAGATTGAAAGGACCCACAAACAGAGGGGGCTGTGCAGCATACATACCATAGTCTTAAGAAAAACACGATACGTGGTAATGAATAAAGTCCCTCGAAGAACAAGCATAGATGAAGAGGATGTGGACTGGCCTCCTATGGTCAAGCTTACATCAGGGAAGGAGCTAAGAACTCTTTCTCCTGCCACAGTTGGAATTCCCTCACATGCCTGTGATGACAAAGATGTGAGACATGTGAACAAGCATATGTGTTGGTTGAAAAGAAGAAGAGGCAGACCCCTTGTTTCACTGACTCAGTAGCTGTTCTGGGAGCGGATATACGCTTCTTGTCTTCAATAACAGAAAGGCTCTGGCTCCTCAGTCTCAGATCTTCTTCACTGTTTGGAGGCGCTGAGCCATTCACTGGATGCTCTTCCTCCAAAAGAGATTTGCTTCCTGGATGATGATGATATGCAGGTAAGGAAGATGAACCATTTTGTTTTGTTTAAGAAGAACAGGGTGGTTGGTAGGTCTCTCTTACTTTTGTTCAACTTCCTCATCTTGCCTGCTGGATGCAGCTGTGCCTTGTGAGGTGGAACAGGAACAAGGATGGCAATAAGAGATATGCTCTCTAGGAAAAGGTGGTGTGGCCTCTTATGCCTTGATATCTTCAATGGATTGGGCCCACGTGGTCAAGTGTGTTCTGATCCTGTTTGATAAAAGAGAGCTCACATCATAGGAGTCAGGAGACTCCCATTTTGGGAGTTCCACACACACACATGCATGCATGTGTGGAGAAAGAGCGAAGAGATCAAAACAAACAGTTGTGTCCCCTTTCGAGTGAGTGCTGGCTGTTATGTTGTTAAATTTCTTTTGTCTTTATTGTGATGGTGATCATGCCTCCTCTGCCGTCCGTTGAGCTTTCTACAAAGTGATAGTTATGTTCAGTTAGGTAGCTTTGCACAGCGGGCAACAGCTTGGCCTTCTTGTTGGCGCTGTGGTGGCCCGTGCCTGTTATCACATAAACAAACTTCCAGCGGTTCTTTCCATTCTTCACCTCTTTTCCATCCTTTTTGAACTTCAGAAGAAGAAGAAGAAGAGATGGTGAACAATAAAGCCAAAGCAGCATAAGAAAGAAGAAAGATATATTGTAAATACCTGATCATTTGGAGCCAATTCTTGTTCCTGTTTTTGCAAAAATGTTTGAAGGATTGTAAAGGCCTCATCAACGTGGAGCCCATGAAGGTCGAGCACATCAGGGTGCGAAGAATTGCGAGACTGAAAGATCTGCTGACACGCCTGGGCATGCAACTCTTCCATTCTTTTCTGATGATACCGACCCCTAGGGATTCATGTGATGATGAAGTGTTAAAAAGAAGAAACAAAATGGGCACGCACACACACGATTAAAGAATTTGATTTGTCTTTCTTACTTTGCAGAGAGCTCAGTGGCCGCTGGTTTATTGCCCGCCACATACGCCTGGGTGGCTTCATGAAAGAGTCTATTTCTTATCTTGGCATGCTGCATGGCTTCCTCACGAAGAGCTACATACTGTTCGCCCACTGCATCCCCTATTAATCCATCCCAACATTAAATTTTCCTCAGCCAAATGAAAATATCATTGATGATAACGCCCTACTGTACTCACCAGTTTCAACCCATTTAATTTTATGTTTTTTCTTTAGACGATTGATTATCTCTGTAAGCTTCTTCTGGTCTGGAGCAGAAATCATTTGGTTTTTGTCTCTCTGCTGCTGGGCAGCTTTATCCGCGTTGTCTTTCTGCTTTGTTGCTTGCAACTGGTTAGGGTACATCCCCAACAGCGTTGATCTCGTGCTCTCAAAGTTAAAGTTTGTCTGATAAAAGATTTCGCGTACGAGGTCCTCGTCGGTGAGAGAGAACTCCTCTTGCAGCTTTTGCAGTTTCAGCTTAGCAGCGAGGGTCATCTCGTTGGAATAGGTTTGGGGCACGGATGGCGATGACGAAAGGGCGGGAAATGAATGAGGCGAAGTGAATGGGGAAGATGAAGTGGGCGTGTTGGAAGAAGAGGCAGAAGATTTTTTGGCTGGGGTCTGTTGTATCTGCTTGGGTTTCGATGAGGGATGAGGCTTAGAGGAATAGGCAGAAGGAGAAGCAGAAAGGGAGCTCTTCGATGATGATGAAGATGCTAAAAATTGTGATACTTCAGGCGCTGCCGCGCGAGATTGTAGTAAGGTGGGATCATAACCATGGCGAAACTCACACATTTCACCCTAAATTTATACATATTTATTGAAAGGCAATCATTAAGGGCGATATGTAAGAAAAAGAAGAAAGTTTCAATTTTAAAATTTACCTTGAGGCATTCTCCAGCCATCCAATATTTGCACGTGACGGACTTGAGGTCGTGAGAATACCAACAATCGGCTCTGAAACATTTGCCCTTGAGATAGTAGCGGCATATGGTCGAGCTTGCATTTGGTGGGATGGGACTATCTGCCACTATTAATAAGGTAATTAGCTTTGTAAACAAAAATTTTGCTTTAAGTAGAAACAGAGAAGTGTTACCTTGCTGTTGGCTCTTTGGCTGTATTTGCTGCGGCAGGCTTGCCTTCTGCGGCTGAGATGCGACTTGTTGAATAGAAGACTGCAATGGGACAGGTGCAATTTGCTTCTGTTTGCGAGTAGCGGCTTGGTAGTAGTTCTTCTCTCTCTCCTCGCGTTCTATTTCCAGCAGAATTGCAACAGACCTTTCAATGTCTTTGTCATTAGCTTCGAACAATTGTTTTAGGCCATCTCTGTAAATAATTTAAACATGTTAGAATGTAAAACTGCCAACAATTCTCAAATTGATGTTAGATGTCTTCCTTTATATTCTGTCTCTTTACTCTTATTGACACTCCTAATTCCTTGGTACTTACTTTTCATAGTCTCCAAACATTGAAATCAATAGCTCCAAAGAATCATCTCGTGGAGAACCAGTCCTCGACGTGGAAAAGGGTGATGGAACGTTGTTGATGGGATGTGGGGGTAAGGGCGCCGTCGCAGAGGCAGAAGCCATTTGAGGAAGAGGAGATACGGGAGAAGAGGAATATCCCAGAAAGGAGGAGGAAAATAAAGACTGGGAGATAGCAGAAGGAGGGGAAGGGGAAAGAGAAAGAGAACTAAGCACGCTGTAGAGGGGAAGGCGTGGTGCTTCGTCATCGCTCAGCAAATCTCTCACCATAGATTCAGATTTAATTCTAAACATGAGATGAGAATTGTTAATGATTCACGACTAGCCTTTCATAAAACGTGCACGAGAATATTTACCTAAAATCATCTTCATCTTCTTTTTCGTTCTCTTCTTCATCAAGATTCTGCATCGAGAACGAAGGCAATACAAACGAAGAAAGAGGTGAAGGGGATGGAGAAGAGGGGTATGTAGGAGAAATGGATAGAGAAGGAGACGACGAAAGAGTATGGGGAACATCAAGCAAACTCGGCGACGGAGAGTTTGGAGATGCTTGCTTCCTATTGCTTCCTATTACCCCTACCGCAGGAGTTGCGTGCGTGCTCTAAAGAACAGGTGTAAGAGTGAGAATGGCTTACTTTAGAAAGTTTCTCGAACCTAAATAAATTGGTACCTGCTTCTTTCTTTCAACTTTCTTATCTTGGTTCGTTCTTGGTTCGTTCTTAGGGTGCGAGGGAACAGTAACCGTCTGCTTGTTGGCGTCTGGATGATACAGAGTGCAAGAAATAGCTTGCATGTAAGAATTACAAAAATTTTGTTTGGATGTCTCTCGCACACAACCATCCGAAGCAATAGTACAAACCTGTCTTGGTCTTCCACAGCTCAATGATTTGATTTACAATGTTATCTAGTCCCTCCTGTTTAATGAAATCGAGAGAAGAGTTCTTGGTTGGTCTCCCACACCAGCATTGTTCATATGAGCCCTCACAAACAGAGCTAGACACAATTCCTTTCTGGGTAGGGAGGGGGCTAGGCACCTCCTTTTGCGCAGCAGCCTGCAGCATCTCTTTGAGGGATCCTCTCAACGTATCTTCCCCCAATTCCTCTCCTGACAGCTCGATGAAGCTAACTAAGTAGTCCAAGTAGACCGTACTGTCCAATCCCAAAGCATCTAGTTGCTTCTTTAGCCAAGGCCCTCTTAACGATGAACTCTCTGCAAGGTGCTGTGGAGGGGCTAGCTTGAAGCCACCAGGTGTGCCTTTGAATGACTTGGCTTCTTTCTCCTTTGTTGGGGGCTGTCTCTCAGGGGCGAAGCTTCTTAACATTTTTTAAAACTTGAAATGGTGTGACTGATGCCTCGAGGGGCTCGAATTTCCAAACAAATATATCTTTTCCTTGTGGGGCGCCTTGCAATCAACCAAAGATGAGAGTGGCTGGCCCACTCTGGCCCAAACTGCTCTCAAATTCGCACAAAAAACCAAAACCAAATGCCAGTGTTCTTTTTCTTCTCGTAATTCAAACAAAGGCAGCAATGTATCTTTTTTTTGTGGATTTTGGACAGAGAAAGAAAGAGAAGAACCACAAACCCACAGCAGCAAGAAAGAAACCTCAAACAAAGTTTGTCCTTCAGCTGTTGCTTTTGGGGGGGGGGGCTTGGGTTAGGAAGGCCTGTGTCATACATTTTTTAAGGTGGCGCTGGGAATTGTCCTCGAAAATTGTCACCACCAAACCCCAAAAAATTCCAGTATTATTTAAAATAATTTGGCAAAAGCAAATTCTTTCTGTGAATCGAAAACCACAACGAATTAATTGATTGGAGGAATTCGTGATTGCGATCAATCAAGGTCTAATTATATATAGAAATACATTATAGATCCACCAATCAAAAAAGTATAGAAAATGGATGATTTTTATTGGTTTGATGACATTCATCAAGCAACTATTATCCATCTGGGCACAATAATGTTGAAAATATATTATCCTGCCGAAATCTAGTGGAAGCCAGCTAGCTGATAAGGTTTGTAGGATTTAACTAAAACCTCCTTTATTTACACAAGCTTGCCCTTCTGTTGCTTCTTCTTTCTCTTTTTGGTAATCACACATACCACCAGCCATTGATTTATCTAAAACAACTCTTTTTCTTTTTTTTTTATTTGTTGCTAAAAAGTAAGTAAACAGGCCCAACCTAAATTGCTGTACAATAGCTCACTCACCCTATTACATGTAAGTAACAGTATTCACACACACACACAATGAGTTGAATGAGGTGAGGGCTATAAATAAACAAGGCTCCACACAGTGTTAGGTGTCTAGAAATGGATAGGAAAATGGAACACACACTGGATGTGTGTGTGTAATTAATCATTGTGCTTCAACACACACTCTCAGGTCTGGCTGGCAATGGTGCCATAGTCAGAACTACCCAAGGTTCCATACTCTTCTCTTGGCGTAAGCACTTTGCTTCCAGCCACAGAGCCAGCTGAAGAAGATCAAAGAAGAAGTAAGAGAAAACAGATCTATCTTGTGTTTTCTGTATCAAAGAATGGAAGGTAGTTTACTTACGTGCTAGGGACTTTTCCTTGTGTATGTAGTAGGAGACAAACGCCTGGGCAGCCACAATGAACACAAGAAGAAATGAAAGCAAGCGAGTGAAAGAAATGTATCCATAGCAAAGGCTAGATGAGGTGTCTGCTTCCAAGTGGAAATAACTGTGAGATTGAAGAAGTTAGCAATGAAAATGCTGCTGCTATTCTCTCTAGCATGCACCACACAAGGGATAATTACTTTATGCACGCAGCAGGATGCATCTCCATCAGTCTGTAGAGGCTTCTGTCATAATTCAGGAAATGAAGTCTGCCCAACAGTCCCAGCAAGTTGAATGCACAGATGAAGGAGTACTAGTATTAAACAAAAAAGAAAGAGAGAAAAGTGGTTAGCCAAGTAACTCTTATCCTGAATATAGCTAGAAAATGAAGGATAACTAACCATTAAAAGATAGTCTACTCCAAGGGTAATGGTGGCAAACAGTCCAAACAGAGCTGTAAGTCCAAGTTGTACAGCCCATTCCCAGTGCAGCGTTGGGAATATCAAGATTGCGAATAACTGTGAAAGAGGCTGATGTCAGTGCATTGAAGGCATTAAATGGAGCCCATGTTATTTATCTTGGGAGAGTTACCATTTGCACTAAGACGTGGAATAGAAGCAAGTACTTAAGAAATGTGAAGCTTCTTGCTCCTCTTGAGGCCAAGACACCAGAAATGATGGAGAAGACAACCAGAGCAAAGAACCCAACGATGGGGATCATCCATCGCCGCATGTCAGACTCAGTGTCCTCATAGTTATCCAAGGAACTGTGGACGGCGTCATTCATGGTGACAGTGATATTTTATGGTGAACAGTAGAAACTTCTTCTTGTAGAGGTGAAGGTAACCAAGTATTCAAATGAAACGAGAATAATGAGGCAAGTAGTACTTACTACTGCCTATATATCATCCCCCACACTCTGAGGGCAATTGTGTGTTTCTATCCAAATCTCATTCCGATTTCGTGGGCTTGTCCGCTGATAGAAGAAGGCTTATGAGTGCCTTTCTGCGGATCAAGGTTGCCTCTCTTCTACGGAACTTCATTCGAATAGACTTGAGACA
>CDFI01097207.1:0-16836 GCA_000826405.1 Acanthamoeba divionensis | reverse complement strand
GAGAGAGAGAGAGAGAGAGCAGAGGAACATGGCATGCCACAACATTCATTCTCTCTTATCCTACACTGATCCTATGTGAGGTTATGGGGTCGAGGGAATATGTACAAGCTCCTTATTGGATTTTTGAGAAACAACGTTATCTATGCGGGGAAGGGTGCAGCCCAGATCGAGTTCCTCTATTATGATGGGACCCTGACAACACCAACCAAGGCTCAGCGATCAATTACAGAGAATTTAGGCAATTTGGGGGGAGGGCATACTATTAGGTTAGGTTTATCAAAGGTGTTAAATTTGTTTGTAAGTTGGCTAAGCAGCTCCTCCTTTACAGCTGGTGTTCTCACAATCTCTAAAAACAGTCTGTGTGTGATGTTATTCAGCCACTCGGTGGTTTCATTGTGTACTTCCCCATCGCCTCCAATGTCTTCGATCTCAACGGGTCTGTTCCTGATAATGCTTCCCCTTCGCTTGGACAGCGAAAATGTCTGTGTCGGCGTACGAATTGGTTGATTTGGCTTTCTGAACAACATATAATATATAGCATACATAAATCCCGCAAATGCAACCAATACGCCACACACAAGGCCAAACAAGAAGCTTTCTAATCCCATGTTGATGCCCAAGAATTGCAAGATGGTTTGGGCTGGATCAAAATGAAGAGGGGGGAGGGGTGTGGACCCTATTCAGAAGTTGGCCTTCCAAGAACTTCTGAATAGGGTCGACAAAAATATGTTAGCATTTGACCAATAAATTTTCAAATCAATATTCCCGGCCAATCGCGTGGATTGTGAATTAATTAATATTTATATTAAATATATTATATTAATCTATTAAAATAATTGTTATAAAATAAAATGGTTGAATTTTTTTTCCAAGAATGACATTGCTGGTGTCGGTCCATGTTAAGTTTTACATAAATTTATTTATGTTACCATTTAAAATATGTTAATATAATTTTAACGAATCAACAATCAAAAAATGTGAGGTGTTGGAGGAAATGGGATGCTTGAGGACAAAAGAAGCCATCCTCATCGCCTCGTGCTTCTTCTTCTTCATTTTTTTTTACATGAACCAAAACTACAGAAAGGGGGGGACACCAACTTCATTCTTCGTAGAATCCTTCTCACAGCGTGCAACCCAATTAAACTATTTATTTGTATTTCTTCTCATCACCCAGCTATTGATACTGCTTCTTATCTACAAAACACACTATTCAACTCAAGACATGGAATCATCACGAGAGCTGCTTGCTTTGACTGCTGGAGAGAAGGACCAACTGCACCACGGTGCTTTCCAGTTTTCCTCTAATCCTTCAAGAATTGGGTACCTGGCCAAGGTACCAACACCTCGCCATTCAATTTAATCTTGCGTTGCTGAACACTTTCAACTTCAACTAGGCAAGAGATGTGTTTCCACACATTAACCAGCAGCCATCTGTCGGGGCTGCCTTTGCTGGCGACGTTGATGGGTTTCTGGCCCACCACAACCACGATCCTTCCCTCCTTATCCAGACCAAAAACAAAGGCAACCCCTTCTATGCTCTTTCTGCACCACGCACAGAGAAATAACAAACAACAAGAAGAGACAGGAGAGAGTGATGAGTTGTGAGAATGGTGGCGTGGGTATGCCACCCTCACCTCTCTCTCTCTCACCTCTCTCTCTCTCTCTCTCTCTCTCACACACACACCTCTCTCTTCCCTCTGGTTGTCTGTGCACAGCAAATTGAGTTTCGGTTTGATTCTTCTCTCTGACTATTATTAATTTACTCCACATGCAGTGCGCAAGTGTGAGCGTTGTGGGAAGCCCAATGCTTTCACCCTGAACACTTGCAACGGATGTGGCAACGACCTCTCTGCGACGCCCATCTCCTATACCAACAACGTCTTCACTGGCTTTATATATGGCATCCAAAAAGGTTAACCTTAACATGATTGATGTTGAATTATTGTTCTATAATAGATGTGTATGACGATGTGATGAACTAACCATCTTCGTTTCCCTTACCTCTCCAACACAGGCCCCTTCCCATTCACAATCTCAATGAGACTTCAGGACCCTGAGTATCTGGTAAATGACATAATAATGCATACCCACCCTTCCCCTTTGCACACCACAGTCTCTGTGTTTGTCCTTGTGTTTCTTAACAGCTTTCTCTTCTTCTTCTTCTTCTTTTGCTTCTTCCATCTGAACAGGTTTTTGATGACTTGCTGGCACTGACCACATGCCATCTAAATAGCATCATCACGAGCAGATACATACCTGACTGGAGATACCTCTTGAAAAACCCAGAGCAAGGAAAACAAATTATAGATAACCTGTTTGACCACTGCTGGAAGGTAATGTTCTATTCTTAATAGAATAGGTTGTTAAATGTTTCTTCAGTTCTGTTTTAATGTGTACTACTACTACTAGTTTTTTTGACTAACTTTGGGCTCAAACATGGTCTGGCACAGGTCCTTAAAGAACAATTTTGGAGTGACGAAGCTTGGCGAAACAAGACACTCAAGGATGCCTCCGACAGCTTCAACACAGAGGAGCAAGTCGAAAGAGAACTAAAGAAGCACGTGTGTGCTGGGTTCAACTATCCACCCTCACAATACCAGCTTCACCTCCAATTCATGCTTCCACCATTCCTCCCCTTCCAGTATTCTCTGTATCTGCAAGGTGCTCTTTCCTTTCTCTCTTCAACAGAGAGAGCAGAGAGCAGAGAGAGTAGAAAGCGATTTCTTTGAAGTGTTGCTGACATCGCGAATGAACCCACTTTGCATGCAGGTGTACACTTCACGTATGCAAGATTCTTCCCCATCGAATATGTAAGAAAAGTTTTGGAGCTCAACGAGCCTTTTGTCGAGCCAGAGAATGCGCCCCTTGAAGACATCCTTGAATATTACAAAGGTAAGAAACGATTTGATTCGATTAATCGAATCTGTGGTTCTCCTTTAAATCTTTATTGTGTAGAGAGAGATTTAAAAAAATCCATCTTGTTTGCTTGCAGACAAGGGAGTTGATTATGATGCAATCCACAAGGAGTGCTATGAGCGATACGGCAACAGCCACAGACAGCTGGCCAACTATGCATCTGAGGACTTCGAGGGAGTTGTCGTGGACAACGCATTCTACAAGAAGCATCAAGAAGAGGGCGGGCAGCTGGAAGCACACAGGGACGAAGATGTCAAACAGTTCCAGGCAAGGGATAAAGATGTCATGCAGAATTACGGCAGGCCCTACAACGAGCAAGGCAAACCCATCGGCAGCCACTACAAGTTCGCCAAGCAGTTCCCTTCTGGCGTTCAAGTCTAAGGCATCGGAACTTCCCTCCTGTACCACCTGGTGGGATACAGTTGCTTCCCTTTCTTTTAATAAAAGAAAGGAAACAGCGATAAGTGTTGGTGCATCTTTGTTGTAGTTACTGGGGGCGTGAGAGGAGAAGCCTTCTTGTTGGGTTTGATGTTGGATAGGAAATGCAGCACTCGACCATTTCCCCTTTGAGGCTTCCTCCATTGTTTATGGAGCAGGCCTGCAGAGCAGTAACAGAAATGATGGAGTGCTGCTTTTCTCTCCATCTCTCAACTTGCCCAACTGCAACTTCAGTTCAGTGCTGCTCATCCAAAGAGTGCTGTTGTAAAAAAAGATGATGTATAACAAGGATAGATTACCTGGCAATAGACAAAGTGAGATTGAGGTTAAAGAAGGTGGCGCCGACCTTGCCTTCAGATCGGTCCAGAGCCACCTCTCAGTAAGCCCCTGTTATCCTTTTAGCAGGACAGGTAATAAGTTAAAGAGAGATTTGTGAAAAAAAATATAAAAACATTGGGAACTATAGATTTTATCACATTGATTAACTTTTCTTTATTTTGCGAAAATAAAAGCATTTCTTTTCAAAAAAAAAAAGAATAAACAAGGAGACGGAGCAAACATGTAAAGAGATTTAAGATGAGAATGAGGCATGGACCTACCTCACTGGCTCAATTGTTTATAGCAATGAGTGCAGAGGGAACCCTAGCCAGCACAAGAATCCCGTAACATGGTTGAGACATGCATTACAAGAAACAACTAATGCAAACTCAAAACACAATACCTCATAGAGCGGTGAGGGGCGCAGTACGAGGATCACGATTCAACACCAGTCACGAACCAACATTTCTGGGAGAGGCAGCCAATCAGCCCCCCAAATAATGTTAGTAGGCATCCGAGAATTAAAGAAAACTGGGTGCCGGGGGCAAACGCCGTGTGCATCAAGCCACTGTGATGCGTCCACGAAATCGCACTCCGTGGCTTCAACAATGTTCAATTGAATGCATTCGGTAGATTCAGCCCTCCAATTTGTGGGTATTCGTTCCAAAAGCATCAATCTCAAAACCTAGGCCAGCAAAGTAGTCAATTTGGGCAAAGGTCCATTCGCGAATGGGGGCTTGGGAACCAATCTCATACATGCTGACAAAAGAGATAGGTCTCAACGAGAGCAAAGTAGGTCTTGCATAGCATGATCTTGATCGAGGGCGAATCCCTTTGATGACATAGAGATTTCTCTTCCTCATACGTTTGGCCCTGCTTGATTGGTCCACAGATACATTCCTTGAACCTCTCCTCCAAGCTGAGGCAGAGCAATGGTCAGGGGGCTGCTGTCGAAAACTATTCATAGAAGGGTCTTCCTCAAAGGGGGGGCTCGGAAGATAGATGTACTTCAATGTAAATTTGTGTGATGTGTGGGTCTGTGTAGAGCGCGATTTTGGGCGCATACAGAGGTAAAGTGTCAGTTAACACTGTAGTTCGCTGTGTGTGTGTGGTGTGTTGTGTGCGTGTGTGCAGAAGAAAACGGCCACCTGTGCAGGTATAAAAAGAAACGTCAACTTTTACCGACCAATCGGCAGCGTCCACACTATGACTGGTCAACAGATTTTATTATGAAAAGTCGACAGTAATATGCTAACTCGGCAATAGCTGCCCGGCATACCCCAGATATTTGAAATATCACTCGATTTGGCGCCAAAGCAAGGCCCGCCAAAAGTTCCAACTTTTCTACTCCGCAGCAGCGACTTCTGTTCTTTCGACCAACCACAGCATGCAACCAATTGGCTCTCATTGTTTAAAATGGTGATAAAAAATAACCCAAAACAAAGAACCGCCTTATTAATAGAAGAAAAAAAAAGGCTTTGCGCACGCGGGTGCGGTGTGTGCTTGTGACGTGGCGCCATGTGTGACCTAAGAGCGCAGTAACGCGTTCACCTCGCTGACGAGAGAGTTTGAGAGGCCTGCGTTGCTGGTTTTGATCTCCACCATGAAATTGGTGGGTGACTTGATCTTCACCAGAACAATCACGTGGTTGTCCTGCAAGGAACGGCCGTAGAAGGACACAGCCACAGGGCTCCTCTCCACAACCTCTACGTGCAGCGCGCTTTGCAATTGTATGAGCGAAGCAACAAGGTCCTTTGGGGGGTAAACAAACAAGCGAGAGTTAGAACAGACCAGACAGCACAGATATTTTTTTGGTACAGAGTGTATTGCTTTACCTGTTTCTCACCGAGGTTAACAGCAGTGCTGGCCAACTGAAGGGAGGGACCGACTGTTCCTGTTTTTTTTTTTATAACCAAAGGAATGGATCAGTAAAAAGGGTTGGAGGACGCCATCAAAGAGAACCTGGAAGGTGGGTGTTACTACCTGAAGGGTCCAACAGAGATACGAGCATATCGGTGGTCAACTTAATCGGTT
Source organism: Acanthamoeba divionensis (assembly GCA_000826405.1). Classification (NCBI taxonomy): domain Eukaryota; phylum Discosea; order Longamoebia; family Acanthamoebidae; genus Acanthamoeba; species Acanthamoeba divionensis. The sequence continues at coordinate 11,130 of CDFI01097207.1, read as the reverse complement.
GAATAAATGTAGAAGGCGGGAAGGTCAACTCAAATGGTGTGCATTTGGTGGTCGACTCGGCGTCACTCTTTTGCGTGTAGGAGAGAGAGCCTTTGATCTTTTGTGGCGTCACAAAGTTGCTCAAGGAAAATATGAGCTGGTGTGCCACCACCTGGCCTGGAAGGGACAAGAAAGGCGAGTGTGAGTGTGCGTGGTAGACAAAGAATGCAAAAGTTTTTTTTTTAAAAAAAAAAAAAAATAGGTTTGTTACCTGGTGCTAACTCAGCAGGCAAAGAAAGGCCCGATACGAGTTTCGTGCTCAGTGTGTCGATTGTGGTAAAGGCGATACCCACTAGGCTATCCCTAGCCGTCACATTTTGAACGCTCAAGGCTGCCATCACCTGCGTTACAAGGAGAAGAGATTTAATGTCTGATTGAGTTTCTTGAAAAAACAAACGAACGAACGAACGAACAGAGTCGATGGCTAGCTCACCTTGTTGGGCTCGGAAGGGTTGATCTTGTATGTGTAGGCAACCTTTAGAGCCGCATCAGAAGCCAATATTTGAGCTGGAATGCCATACGATGCAGTAGGGGCAGTTGCAGAGAGGCCTACAAAAAAGTTGAAGCAAGTTGTTGTCAAACATCTGTGAATGACGGCTGACGAAAAGGGCTAACTAGGACTTACCAGACTCCAACAGTCCGCCAGAAGCAGTCGATGCTGGAATGGGTGCACGCTCAGACCTACATTGATTGTTATTGTTAGCAAAAGCTAGTGTCCGCGGACTAATAGTAGTGGCGATAGGACTTACTTGCGACCATGGTCCTTGCTGTGTTTGCCGTCTCTGTCTCTATGGTGCCTGTGCTTGCCGTCCCTATCTCTTTCCCTATCCCTGTGTGAGCGTTTGTCGGACTTGTGCCTTTCCTGTTTTGGAATCAAACATTATATGTTAAGAAGTTAATTCATTTGTTTAGCCTTGGCCATATTGAAATGCCCTTCCTGCAAAATGATGAAGAAAGAAGAAATGACCTCGCTACCAGGCTGACTGCCTCGTTTAGTCTCCTTTTCTCTGGACTTCTTCTCTCTGCTCTTTTTGTCTTTTTTGTAATCAGAAAAGATGTCGTCTTTCTTGTCCTTCTTCTCCCTATTTTTGTGTGTAATATTTTGTGGAATCAGATAAAATATCTCTTAAAGTCGTTAAGAAACGCACGGCGAACGGGTATGCGTAGGGCAAACAGTGACCTGTGTCTAGAGTGCTTATCATCTTTTTTGGATCTCGTTCTTTCATCCTTTCCTCTCTTGCTAGTTGCACGTACTTCAGAGTTAAGGCTCGGGAGACTTGAGTACGAAGAGCTGGGACTATTGTTAACATGCACAGAGACATGTTAGCAGAGGGAAGAGAAGGAGAGAAGGAAGACATTGTTGTGCCTACCTGGTAGGGCCCAAAATAGGACTGGTGGGTGTGTTATAGCCCAAGTTGGGGCTTGTCAAGGGTTCATAGCTGGGACCTAATCCAGGAGATTCCAGGAGACCGGAAGACACTCCGGGAGTAACGGCAGCCGAAGCTTTAGTAGGGGCAGCGCTAATAGGCAAACGATAAAATTGGTTAGTTCGTTAGTTCTGCGGATACATTAAATAGGTAGGGAGGTACCTAGGTGACGCAAGAGGAATGTCCACAAGCTTGGGGTAGCTCTCATATGTAGCAATATGAGCTGGCTTCTCTCTAGGGGCAGATGATTTTCTGCTGGAGGACTTTCTGGAGGAATGCTTATCTTCCTTTTCTCTCTCCTTTCTGTCACGGTGATGCCTGTGTTTGCCGTGTTTACTCTTTCTGTCTCTGTCTCTGTCCTTTGACTGCTTTGCTTCTTCCTTCTTTTCGACTACCTTGTTCGAGACGACAACGCGGTGCTGAGGAACGGGTAGCGCCTCATGTGCCTCTAGCGGCTTGTTCAAATCAACATCAGCGTAAATACCGCCTACAGAGTCAAAAGAAAATGCCACACAGAGTTAATATGATTAACCAACTCTTTGTTCAACTTTACGAGAGGTTGAGATGGTACCCCGATGCTTTGATCCTTCTGATTCTTCTAACTCGCTCTCCTGCATGTTATCTGGCATTTCAAAGCCTTTATTGATGACAACGGGCTTGCCGTGCCTTTTCGATCTCTTGGGAACCTTTCGTGAAAATGGATCTTTACAGCGAAAAAGTAAATCAACATGATTAGAAAATTCATAAAATTCTATGAAGAGAAACGCACAACCAATTACCTTGAATGCCTAGGTCTTGAAGAGATCCAACAGGAGGAGGACTACTTGGCTCTTCCTCTTCATCTCTATAAACACATATTACGAGCGTTTAGTCCACTGTTTTGTTCATATTTACTGATCACAAATAAAGAACTATCGGCAATAGGGAAAAGAAATGTTGTACCTGGGGAATTTACGAGAGTTGTCTCCCTTGAGGAGATACACTGATTGTGGTTTGTTGGTCTTGCGAGCTTCCGGCTGGACCGACTTTTCATGCTTGAACCACTCATCCTGCTACAGTTGATAAAACAATTTAAAAACAAAAACACAAGCATTACATCACTGTGGATCTTGTGCTTTACCTCTTTGCGTCGCGTCCATGTTTCACGATCAGAAGAAGAAGATTCTGATTCACTCTCCAACTCTGATTCCTCTGACTCTGACTCGGGCACTTCGTTAATCTGCCTATCTAAATCCAAGCTGTCCGGGACAGGAACCTAGGCCCATAAATAAAAGGATGAATTAGGCGAATGGCCCATCTGGTCGACAGTTCTGAGAGCAAAAGGCAAAATCCCAAAGGAGTTTGTCTCGTGGGCATGCCAACAAGTGTACCTTACGCTGCGCCTTGGGAGCAACAGGATTGAGTGGGTGTTCAAAAATTGAGAAGACCTCTTGAGCCAACCCTGCGCTGGCTTCCTCATCGCTTTTGCGTAATTCGTTGAACAGAGTGACCAATTCAAACGCAAAACATGCCTATTCAATTTAAAGAAGATGAACAAAATGAGCACAATAAGCAACATGAATCACGTAAACCAACATTACCCTTTCTTGCACTTCAAGATGCACTGACTGTCTGAACACGGGCAGCCTACTCTGCATAATTTCAACCATACGATCCATTTTAGCAGGCTCCAACCTGAAGTTTCGGGCCCCTTCTTTATCTTCGTCGTCATCTCTGCGTATATGGAGAAACACCAAAATAAATACATGATACATAGCTGGTGAGGAACGTCGTTATGTTACCCGTCAGAGAGGTCCACAGGACTGTAGGCAGCACGCAAAGCATGTGCAAAGATCTTAAGAATATTTTGCATGTAAATGGCCTAAAGGTTCGTCAAAAAATAAAATAAAATGTCAGGTTGATAACAACACTTTTTTGATTTTCTTTTTAATATACCTGAATCTCTGCAGGCAGCGAAGTAACGCGGGGCTGTAGCAAAACTTCCATCAACTCCACATAATTACGAGAATAGCTGTTAAAAAAAATAAATGTTAATAAGGCAAAATTAAATAACAGAACAAATGCAAATAGATACCCAGCAAACTCTCCAACAATCCATGCAGCTGCGTAAAGAACTTCTTGGACATTAGAGCCTTGAGCTTCGTTAAACAAGGTGCTATCGCGCAAGAGTTGTATCTGTTTTAGGTGCAATTAGTTGAATTGAAAGCAGAGCTACAGCAGCAACATGACAAAACTCACCATATTTTTTACTCCAAAAGATCTAACAACATTAACGCGAATGATGACGTCCATGAATTGGTTAGAAATCAGTTTCCCGTGTTTTGTGCCATTTCCAACAACTTTAGTCAGCGTCATTAGAACAGTAAGATACCTATATCACGTGTTTGATTTTCGTTACTGAGAGCCTAAAAATATATAGATTTAAATGGAAAGCACATACCACTCGAAATCGGTAACATAATAATAGCTATCATGCGAGCATATGCTAATAATCTTCTCAATGAGACTGTCCTTGTAATGGCCATCAGCAGTGTTAACATGCTCAATTAATTTTTTGATAATATCTCGCAGGTTCTTCTTGGTCACCATGCCTAATAGAAAGGGTTCATTAGTGTTGTCGCCTACTTGGCGTGGTGGTGGTGGGGAATACCGGTCAAAAGATCAAGAGCGCGCAAACGGATTGTAATGTCCGGATCTTCAAGGCACTTGATGATAAGGTCTCTATGTTCAGCCACGGCCTTAGGGTGGACCTTCATTATATTACACAGTGCCAAGAGGCCCAAGTATTTCACTGTGGAAAATAGAAATTGAAGGTGGTGAATAACAAAAGACCACCAAAAACTACTTTGCAAGGTGCGTACAGTTTTGATCCGGGTCTTCGATGAATGTGCGCAGTTTGCTGATGCAAAGACGCATAAGAGGAATTTTATGAGACAGACCAATTATGCTTGTTTGTATGCACTCATAGAGAAGGGACATAGCAGTGGTCGTATTGATCAAATTAGTTAAAGGTTGTACAAGCCTCTTTGCAAGACGTTTCTCCAAGGGCGCTAAAGCACCAAACTAAAGAAATGAAACAAACGGGAGGAAAATGAGTCTTCAAATTTTTCTTTCTGTATAGCGTACACGCTTACCAGCTTGATGATTTTGATGAGCATCCAGTTGTTGGTTGATGACTGAAGAATTTTAAAGAGTGTGGGTGCCAAAGATAAATAGTTTTTAGGGTTTTTCCTTGCCAACTCGCAAATAACATTGACGGCTGCCGACACCACAGCTATTAATAAGAGAGGTGAAGTTTAGCAAAGTGTGGATAGAGAATCAGAGTTGCATGCATGAAAACCTACATGGGTCAGGGTCCTCAAGCCTTTCTTTGAGACGAGAGAAAGCTGGACGAAGAGCCTCAGGGAATTTGAGAAAGACTTTATACAGTACAAGAATAGCCTTTTTCCTTTAGAAAAGAGAACAAACATATCAGAGGGATCCGATGCCAATGAAACGCAATAATATTATCAACATACCTTATGTATGGTCTCGAACTGTTGAGCGCAGCGACAATATCAGCTGCCAAATCCCTGGCAAGATCAGGGGTGCAGATATTTGCAACACTGTAGAGAGAGGAGAGAATGCTTAATATCTTATTTCTTGAAATGTCCTTCATTAAAAACTGGTGATCGTTATGCAATCTTGTAAATAAGATTCTTACCAATTCAATGCAATTCCTGCTTCGTATTGATTGGGCACGCTCAAGGCCTTAGATAACGAGAAACGATGAGCTTCAGTTAGGGCAAAAAGATGGCATTGCTATTTTTTAAATCACCTTTTTAAACAAGCTCGTAGTCAACATAACAACTTCTGTGCCCTCATGGAAAGTTTGGGAGGCTGCCAGATAGCCAACTCGCTTATTGGCGAAAGTGGGCTGTGACATTACTTCGACAATGTTGAAAGCAGCCCAGCTAATATCATACCCCAACATGTGCAGCTAAGAGAACGGTCATGAGATTTCGCCGATTATCATCTTGTTTTCCAATTGAACTAAGAAGTGAAGGAAGTGCGTACATAAGTGAGCTTTTGCACGGCAAGGCTTTTTTTTTGATGATTTTCTTCTTTCAGTTCCTCCTTTATTTCCTGAAGGCAATCTCTGATATAATTGCCTTCATTCCTTTTATTGGCCCTTATGCCGCGCACCAAGTCTTGAATGTCCTTCTGCCCGCCCCACATATTCGAGACATTGTTACCCAAAGCCTGTAAATTAGCTTTAAACAAGTAAAAAGAGTGTAAGCATCGAACTGGCCCAACGTTTGTTCTGTTTTTTTAAAAATGCCCTGGTGGGCTTTAAACAAGATTAACGTAAACATGTGTCAAATTTCCATTGATGGGTCACAGTGGACAAAGACACTAGCAAAAGAAAAACTATGTACATTGTGCCATTGTGGAGAGGCTCTAAATTGCGTGCAATATCTCTAATTTGAGAGGTCTGGTGCCGGCGAACGCTTTTTCCTTTCTCTTTGTGTTTCTTCTTCTTCGTCTCCAACACAGTGGAAAGCCGAAGTTACGTCAAAAATTGCGGAGCTGGCGGGTTTTTTGGCGGTATTTAGATCCTTCTCCAGATTTTTCTGATATCATCCCGATAAATCTAGAAATATCTGGAAACGTTAAACAATTATTTTGGTACTTGCAAAGATTGCAGTTGATTTTTCAAGATTCTAAGCTTAGTAATGTAAGTGGGATGTTGATTAGTTTATTCTAATGGTCACACCAAATCTGGTGGTTCTCCATTAAAATTTAACAAACAATAAATAAAGATGAGGTTCTCAATTATTAGTGTTTATTCCAATGGGCGTGTAGTCAGGGTTCATTGAAACTTTTGAGCGCCTATAGTTCCTGAAGGAGATGATAAGCAAGATTAGGATTACCATCAGAACAAGCACGGCTGCTACACCAATGGCCGTGAACTCTATTGGACTCACTGGGAATTGCGTTTTGACTGGGAAAGGACCCACCCAAGGATAACGATTTGAACCTGGTGGCATTGTATGCATCAGTGATGAACAATGGGAAGCTATAGAACCTAGATACTTACATTGGTCTGGGCCACCATATATCCATTTACTTGTAGAGGGACATTGGTCCATATAAGCACTCTCAGATGTTCCTATCAAGCATACTTGACTTTCTTCACACCAGCCACAGTTGAGATCGTAGGAGCAGTCGTAGCAGCTCTGATAACGCCCACAATCTAGAATTAAGGGACCATATTAGTACACTGCTGAACATAGGTGCAGTTTTTTGCTTTCTCAGACTGATTACTTGGACAAAGGGATTGGTATTGCCAACGGCCACACTCTTTGGCATAAGCTCCTGTTTTGTTTCCCTCAGCACAAGTGCCCGCCTCGTAGCACCACCCACATTTTTCTAATTTGGACAGATGGAAAGATTACTTCTCCAGTTGCCTTGTAAATACCCACATTCATCAAATCTATGGAAGGTTGAGACCTGTGGCCGTGTCACTGGGGTTGGAACAAGATGCGCAGTCCTTGTAGGTGTAACAACCTTGGTGTAAGAACAGAGTCAGGCACTATTTGTACCATTTTGATCATCTCTGCTCTCTGCTCTTCTCTGCTTTTGTCTACTTACTTGGGCACTCTGTGGGTCCGTATATGGCCCATGTTTGGCTGGAACAGGGATATGAAGGGCTCCAAAACCCTTGCCACTCCCATTCAGGATAAACACATTGCTGCTTCTCTCCACACCAGCCACAAAACAAGTTGTGATTCAAGCACTCTGTACAGTTTGTGATTGAACTGCAATCTGGAAGATTCCACAATGTTAGTGAGATAGAAGAAGACACATTTTCTAGCGCATACAGGGTAAAGGGAATGAACAAACCAATGCATGGAGTTTTGAAGAACCAATAAGTGGAGTAACAGGAGGCAGGAGGAGAGGTCTCATTCCCCTCAGCACAGAATCCTCCAAAAGAGCACCAACCGCATCCATTCTGCTGGCATTCATTGCAAGTTGTTATGGTGCTGCAATTAACCTCTTTTCCTGCCTCTTGAAGGGAGATGCTTGTTAGAAAAGTTCTCTGACTTCAATGATGTACACCCTGAACCTCACCACTAAACCCTTGCCCCAGAGAGCCCGATACAAAACAGAGTAACACAACCAATCCAAAGAATGACGATGATGACCGTTTCATGAAGAAAGGATGTGAACTCAGATGAATGAAAGAAATCAGCTTCTGCCTGATGTGGGGGGAATTGTGAAGTACTTTTCTACTTGCACGAAGGGTCGCCTTGGATTGTGACAACAATTCTGCAGAAAAATTGCAAAATTTTTGCTATGCCATTTCTCGATCACAATTTGCCTGCGTTTCTGAGATTTGTTACTGTTCGGTCTTTTTTAATTCACATTTGGAGAGAAGCTTGGAAATAAGTCCCATCCAGCGCGATTTATTTTTGATCTCTGCTGTGCCAAGAAGAAGCTTTCTTCTCCAACATGGATCGATTCAAGTGGAACAAAGTTGCAGTCCAAGATGACTTGCGCGGAGAGGGTGGCGTGCTTCAAATTGAGGAGTTGGATGCATCAGATTACGATCAATTAATCGCTTCACTTCGAGCAGGGTCTGACCCCCTTACTGATTCCGCCACCAACAAAAAGAAGAAGAGAAAAAAGGTATTTAGAGTTTGCTAATTATCCCCGAAAATCATCTCATCTCATCTCATCTCGATTCATCTATGTTTGCCCACATCACGTGAAGGCGGAATTGAAGAAGGAACAGCCACAATCGGTGAAGATTTCGGAAACACACAATAAAAAGGATAACTCAACCGAGCTCATCGACACCAACAAGGAATCGAGCAATGATGTTGTTGATAACGCGCCTTCCAAACAGAAAAAGAAAAGAAAAAGGAGAAGAAAAAACAAACAAGCAGATGTCAGCGCAGCAAGTGCAGAGGTTAATAATAAGAAGGAAGAAGTGGCAAAAGAAGAGCAAGAGCAAGAACGAGAGGAGGAAGAGGAAGAACAAGAAGAGATTGAAACCGCTCTTCCTGAAGAGGATATTGATGAGGATAGTAATATAGCAGAAGACCAGGAAAAGCCAACCACCACTGGGTACAATCATGCAGTGCTCCATCCTACTCCCACCGTCACTGAATGGAAGAGGAAGTTTGGGCGACTCAAATCATGGGCAGAGTATCAGTTGCACCCTCTGCTCATGCAGTCCCTGAATGAAACCAAGTTCTTCTCTCCAACTCCCATCCAGCAGAGGTGTCTTCGAGTGGCTCTAAAAGAAGAAATGGATGTCATTGGCGTTGCAGAAACTGTATGATTTATTCTTCTTGCATCGCCTCTCTTGCAGCGAAGACCATCTTAATTACAGTAATGATTACCAGCAACTAATTTTACATTGGATTGTTTTTTTTTCCTTCAAAAAGGGTTCTGGCAAAACATTGGCTTATGGACTTCCTATTCTGCACAAGCTGTTGAAGAGAAGAGCCGAAGAATGGAAACAGAAAAAAGCAGAGTCTCCAGAAGAGCAAAATATCACAATCAACAATACACTTCTTCGTGCACTGATAATCACACCTACAAGGGTAAGCCAGTAACACTTTGAATTATTATATGCAGGAATTTTTTCCCTAATAGTTCCCATACCATTATTTCTCTCTCTCAGGAATTGGCAATCCAAGTGGCAGATCATATGAAGTTGCTTGCAAAGCACACAGAAATCCAAATCGTTACTGTAATTGGTGGCATGTCGACAGAGAAACAAGTACGTCTGTTGAAGCGTCGGCCTGAAGTCGTGATCGCCACACCAGGCAGATTTTGGGAACTTGTTAATGAGGTATCTCACAATTGCTTTCATCCGGATTATACAACTTTGTTCTTATATGTATTCTTTCTTCATATGATTTGCGTCTACGTGATGTCACGCAGGGTCAGGGCTACTTGGCTGATTTATCAGGCGTAGAGTTCTTGGTAGTCGATGAAGCTGATCGTATGGTGGAGAGCGGTCATTTCAGGGAGCTAAAATTGATTGCAAACCTTCTCCGCAATCCAAATAAACCTTCTGACGTAAATACATTATGTTGTTTTATGCGCCCTTCTATCTCTTTTAATTGACTGAATTCTTATCCCTTTCAGGTAAGCGAAGAAGCAAGCAACGCACCAGTGATTACAGAGGATGCGACTATTGAAGTAAAGGAAGAACAGGAGGAAGATGAGCTGATTGATGAAAGCGAGCTGTATGGCTATGGGGAGATAGAAGAGAATCCTGAGATTAAAGAGGAAGAGGATGGCGATGCAGATGACCAACAGGAAATGGACGAGTCTGAAATAACAGAAGAAAAGGAAGAAGTTGTGGAAGTGGAAGAAGAAGAAGAAGAAGACAATGAGAAGGAAAATGAAGTACAGAAACCAAAGAGACAAACCTTTGTTTTCTCAGCTACCCTGACGATTGCGCGAAAGGGAAGAGAAAAGGTCAATCCCAAAGATAATAAGAAAGGCAGTCGCAAAATCAATGCCAATGCTATAAGTAACTGCTCTCTGCTCTCTCTCAGTCAGAGACATGGCACTGACTGTTCCATTTTCATGTTCAGGTCAGGTAACTAAATTAATTGGATTTGAGCGTCCAAAGAAGGTGGTTGATCTGACCACCAAGAAAATTGTCGTTAGTACTCTCGAGGAAGCAGCAATCAGCTGTTTATCTGAAGAAAAGGTAAGCAGTGTTCCTTTTGAGCTTTCTATCGAGGCGTTCGTGTACTGATGATTTGCAAATTGAAAATGACACCTGGACAGGATTATTATTTGAATTACTTTTTGACGCGCCACGAGGGCCGCACTTTGGTCTTTGTCAATTCAATAGCATGCATCCGTCGTCTGGTTCCCCTCCTTGCCCTTCTGCGCGTAACCATGTGGCCCTTGCATGCCCAAATGCAGCAGAGACAGCGCCTTAAAAACCTGGAAAGGCAAGCCAAATGCGTTTGTGTGTTTGTGTTGCAATTTTTTTTCCCGCTTCTAATTGTCACAGCCACCCGCCCGCCCACACACAGGTTCCGTAATAGCAAGATCGGAGTGCTTTTGGCTACAGATGTTGCTGCACGAGGTCTTGACATCCCACTCGTTGACCATGTCGTACACTATCAGCTGCCCCGGACCACTGAGGTGAGACATTCGCTGCACCGCTCACAACAGTTATCCAATATTATATCATCCAGTACATTTTTTGTTGGAACAAGAAAGAGTCCTCCTTGATTGTATTATATATACACACATTAGTTGTACGTTCATCGAAGCGGGCGTACAGCGCGTGCTTCAGCAAGCGGTCTCAGCGTGATGCTTGTAGGGCCAGAAGATGTCACTGCATACAGAAAGATATGCCAAGTCCTCAGAGAAGGTATTATTATTATTATTGCTACGTCGTTTGGCCAAGAGTCAACATCAAAAAACTAAAACAACAGCTTCCAACTATCACTATGACAGGCGCGGAGTTGCCTGCGTTCAACGTGGATCGTGGGTATTTGCCTGGCATCGCAAAGAGGGTGAACTTGGCACGCAAGCTCGATAGTTTGGAACACCAAATGCGCAAGAAGCAGACAAATAAGAACTGGCTCATCAAAAACGCTCAGGAGATGGACATCGACATCGATGACGACTTGTACAT
>CDFI01097203.1:0-24819 GCA_000826405.1 Acanthamoeba divionensis | reverse complement strand
GCACCATTGTGTGTAGTATTATTTTTCCTTTTCCTAGAAAATTTTTACAATAAATTTATTTAGCCATTTTGCAAAAGAGTGGTGAGCAATTGTTGAATTTTGATTGGGGGGTGGTGGTAAGGTGACACACACACACCCATATCTCTCCTCGTAAATGGCCATCTGGGCATATTATTTTCCTCAAGTTTCAATGAAAGAACAAACTCTGTGTGTTGTAGAGATTAAATTGTAGAGTCACCCCTGCAGGGTGATGATGTGAATCAGATCACAACACCCAAATATTTGCTTGTGTGTGTGGGTGTGTTAGGTGAGCAACTTAACTTGCACAAGCAGCATATATAAATGCTCTCTGTCACTCACCAGGGCTTCTCATCATTATCTCAACACAAGAGCTGCAATGCGCATCCAACAGATCCTGGTCCTTTTGCTGACCCTGTCTACTCTTTTACTTTCTTGCACTTGCAGCAGCAGCAGCAGCAGAAGCAATAGTGAAAGCAATTTCCCAGGCGCCAGCTATGAGACAGTGGATGTCGAAAAGACCTTTGTCACAGCATTTTTGATTGCAGTCACGGGACCATTCAGCTGTGAAGCCCTCAACGTCACATGTGAGCCACCCATCGCCAATATGACTGGTGGACTTTCTCCTTCTTCACATCCGGACAACGGCCAATCTGTCAGAGCCCGTAAATTTGAAGCCCAACAAGTGGACCCAGCAGCGAGTTCCTCTGAGAAGAAGAAGAAGAGAGGCGGCTGGTGGCACCCTCAGGCTGATGCCTATCCCACAGCAGAGCCTCTTCAAATTGAGCAGGGCAATAATTTTGGCTTCAACGCTCTCACAAACTTTGAGCAGCGGAATGGAGGCACAGGTGTTTACGAAGGGACCAACTTCAATTTTGAGCCGCCTGATGCTGCCTTGGCTATACATGATGATTTTGTCTTTGTCTCTGTCAACCTTGGAGTGAGGATTTACAGTAGGAAGACTGGCGCTCCACTGACCCCGGTCATCACCACCAATCAATTCTTTGGACTATTCCCTGGCATATTGAGGACTGTTCCTGACGTTTTTGGCCCTGACTTGAGTGACCCTGTGGCACTTTTTGATCACCAAACCAAGCGCTGGTTCCTTACTGTATTTCAACTGGAGGTCAACTCAACAAGTGATGACCTGACAGGACGTTCTTCTCTCTTGATAGCAGTAAGCGAATCTGATAACCCTGTAACCACCCGCTGGCGCATCTATCAGATACCAACTCAAAACGACGGCACACAAGGCACACCATCACATTCAACCTGCCCTTGCGAACCCGACTTCCCACACATGGCCACAGACAAACATGCCCTCTACATTAGTGCTAATGAATTCTCCCTGACAACTGGCTTCTTCCTTCAACCAAACATCTATGCAGTCTCCAAGAGGCTCCTGGCCCTACGATCCAAGGCCGCCTATACTTCTTTTCCTGTCACCCTCTTTCACAACTTCCCCTCTTTTTTCGATGACGTCAGTGCTTTCACTGTTCTGCCAGCAAGAGTGCCTCCTGGTGGGGAGTTCGCTTCCTCTTGCGAATTTGGTGACATCCAATACTTTGTCTCTTCTCTCATGCCTGATGATCCTGTTTCAAAAAAGATTGCTGTGTGGGCATTGACAAGAACAGAAACTTTGGGCACTCTGAATCCCTACTGCAACAACAAAGCCCTACTCAAAAGAGCCTTCGTCAAGACGCAGCCCTATGCGGTGCCTCTCCCCGCAGTGCAGAAAGATGGGCCCCGACCTCTTGGCCAGTCTCTGAACTTGCCCGTTGCCCGGCTTGACACTATTGACAGAAGAATCAATGAGCCCATGTTTGCTGATGGTAAGCTGTGGGCTGCCCTCAACAGTGGAATCAACGATGTTAGTGGAATTGCCTACTTTATTGTGTCTCCCACTTCTGGAAAGCAATATGGCAAGTGTAGCAACTTGCGTGGGGCTAAGTTGGCATCTGGAGGGTACCTCACAGTGAACAATACTTATCTGATGTTCCCAGCCTTTGGAGTGAACAAAGATGGAAAGGCCATCATTGGATTCTCGTTTTCTGGAGTGCAGTGGTTCCCCAGTGTGGGATACGTGAAATTGGATGAGAAGGGAAGAGCTGGTGATGTGAAGGTAGTTGCGACGGGAGCATTCCCAGAGGACGGGTTCACCGGATACCAAGGCACAGGTATCGCCAGATGGGGCGACTACTCACATGCAGAAGTAACAGAGGAGGGCTCCATTTGGTTCATGACTGAATACATCCCGGACTTACCGCGCACTGCGTCTGCCAACTGGGGCACCTTCGTTGCCAAGGTCCGTGTAGGTTGGACCAATGAAGATGACTGCTAGACTAGTCTCTTTCTTTGGGGGATCATACATTTTATTGTTTGGTGTGTGTGTGTTGTGTTGTGTGTAAGTCCGTTGTAGGGAAAAGTTAATTGTAAATTTCATAATATAATAATAAAATGGGTTTCTGTTTCAAAAATATTAATGTTCACCATCCATTCATTCCATTCAACCAGACACAGACACACCACTGGGCTCAATCAACAGTTCATTTAGGCCCACATGGTCTGGCTGCATTAATGCAAAAACCACAGCCCGCGCAATGTCTTCTGGTTCCAAAATTTTTGGGCTCATTACAGAACGTACTCTATCGAGACCTTCCATATCACCTTGTGACAACAACAACAACAACATTATAGTATTGAATGTACATTCACAAGTGTGGGAAGGGAACACGTATGTATTGAGAGCGTACCAGTGTTGTGATGTTGCAGGAGCTCAGTCCTGACATCGCCAGGTTGAACAGACAGCACTCGGAGACCACTACCTCTTGTCTCATTCCTGAGACCCTGACAGATTGCTTCCACACAGAACTTGGTGCCCGAGTACACAGCTAGCGAATCATACACCCAACGACCAGCGTCAGATGATATAGTCACAATATAGCCCTTGCCCCGGGCTAACATGCCCTGCAAGACTGCACCTGTATGTACAGATTATTCAAAAAGAAATTCGGACTCAAACAAACCTGGAATAGGCCACACAGCCTTGCCAGAAAATCGAATAGAGAAATAACTTAGTGAGGTGTGTGTACCAATTCCATTCAATACCCCTTTGATGTTTACATCCACACACTGTTCCCACTCATCCTCCAAACAATTTTTCATCATAGTGCACGGCATGATCCCAGCACAGTTGACCTGTAGATGTATCCTTAAGCAGAGCAACGTGTGTATACACTGAAGTGCTAGCAACGTACTTACCAGAATGTCTACTGGACGACCAAACTGTTGCTCTGCACGTGAAACTAAAGTCTTTACCTCTTGTCTCACCACGACATCAGTTTGATGGTGGATAGCTTGGCCTCCCGCACACTCAATCTCCTCTTTGATTTCTTGCAAGCGTTCAACTCTCCTAGCACCCATTGCAACCAAACACCCTGCACCACTCAAACAAGTTAAGAGTTTATAAACTTAAGATGTACTAAGGATACGTGAATACTTGCCCTGCTTAGCAAGTGCTTTAGCAGTAGCAGCACCAATCCCACTTGAGGCACCTGTGATGACAACCACCTTTCCAAATAGTGCTTGCTGCTTCGACGAAAGTGGGGATAGTGGGGCACCAATGAAGTGACTTGCTGTAAGGTAGTGAACCATCCGAGAAAGCAATTTGTATGGACTGGGGATAGAGTTATCATTGCCTTTCCACAATGACGAGGGATAATACATATCACCACTATCCATCATGAAGGGCAGAATAGGCTCAAGCGCCACCAACCCGGGTACTGTTTTCTCTACACCTGAATAAGTAATAAATTTTTCCTTGTCAGTCACAAAAACATGCGGACCTTGGAAGAATGAGTTTACTTGAGTGCTTAGATATATCTTTTAGCTGGGCCAGCCACTCTGCAGTGGGAATGACCTGTATCTCATAGCCACAATGACTCTTGAGCCATTCAACGATGTCTCTCATGCGCAGCGACAAAGGGTGGACCAAATGAAATGTGTAGTTAGTATCCTATTTTAAACGGAAAAAAAAGGGGGATATCAGACATATCAAACGTGCAATGAAAAACAGATCTTTATACCAGTCCACTAATAGATAGACGGGATACATCAAAGTTTGTAATAGCTGAAGCAACCATATCCACTGGCGTTGTATCCTGAATTAAAAAAAGCAAATCAGAAATTTACAATATATTAAAGGTTAACCGTTTTTCAAGATGCATTCCAAAGTATGTACCACTAGACGGTTATCTTGGGGGGCTGTGCCCATTTGGATAAAAGCTTGCAGTAATAGAACAAAGTCATGTTTCAGGTTACACGCCCCTAGATTTGTGTACCAAGTTAACTAGTTGATACACTTGGCTGGCCTTTATAAATTATTATGCAGCTCACCAGTAATTGAATGACCAGTGATGTTTCCAGGGCGGAAGATGAGAGCAGGTAAACTTCTCTGTTCTCTTGCCAGAGCCACAAGCCGTTCTGCAACCCATTTAGTTTGTGCATATCCAGTCTTTAGTCCTTCGCTGTTAGGTACGTTTGTCTAAATGGAGCAAGTAAGTTGAGATATTGTGCGCCTAAAATTTTGTGTTTAGGATCTTTGTGTACCTCAAGGCATATTCTTGGTATATCTCCCATTGAACCTTCAGGAAACACTCCGTTGGTCGAAACATATATCAATCCCTTTGTTTTCTTGGCACACGCCAGACGAATAACACTCTTTGTACCATCTACGTTGGCAGGTTTCAAGGCAGTGTATGGTCTCACAAAGTCAACCTTTGATTGATAAACATAAATTAGCAGGGCAGCTAGACTAGTCAATAGTGGGGGGGGGGAACACAATAGCATACCATACTACCATTATGAAAGATCAAATCAATGTCCTCACATAATTTTTCATATTCTTCCTTCTGCAAGCCAAAGAAGGGCGCGTGTGCAAGATCTGCCGTAACTGGGTTAATCTGCTTTGCCAACAGCTCATTCCAAAGGCCATAGACACTCAAATTCTTGCGAATACGGGCCATTCCTGAGATCCGCCTTAGTTGTGATTTCTACCAATTCTTTTCTTAACTACAGACCTACCTTGTTGATCAGTGGCTGCACGTACCAGGCAATGGATGGTTGCATGGCTAAATCTATGAGCCAATTCAGCCAACAAAAATGCCCCCAGGTATCCTGTTGCACCTGTCAGCAATATATGCTTTGGCTCAGTGAATTGTTTGCAGTCCACGTTGCCTGGTGCAATAATGTCACTGTCTAAAACTACTTCATCAATGAGAGATACTCCCAGAGCCTGTCGCAAACAAACAGGAGTGAGGGCGCGCAAAAAAGACAGAGTCAAATGACCATTTTCTGAGGGTTACCAATAAAATGTACTAACTTACCTTGGGAGATGAGGAATCCAACAATAATTTTGATATTGATAAAACAGTAGGTGACTCATACAGAAGAGAAAGAGTCAGGCCACCTGCTTTACGGTGCAAAGTCTGTGAATCTTGTATAAGGGAGTAGAGGCGAGCCATTTGAAAGGAATTGCCACCTAAATCAAAGAAATTATCATGCACACCCACACGAATCTTTGGAAGAGAAGAGTAAGTTATTCAAACTAAACTCTCAAGAAATAACTTGTCTTAATAGTACAACCAACCTTGTCACTTAAAAATAGTGCTTGCTTAAACAAACTGAGAACTGTTTCCTCTATTTCACTTTGTGGGGCCTGGAAGTTGTCAAGTTGAAGCCGACCGGAAGCTTCGTCAGGGTCAGGCAACTGTTTCTTGTCAAGCTTCCCACTGAACTCATTTAATGGAAGCTAGGAGGTGAAACATAATGCAATGTTACAAACATATGCATTAGCATATAAAGAATAAAGAGTTGCGAACTCACATCATTGATCATCACAAAAGCATGTGGGATCATATACGGCGGAAGTTTATCTTTCAGAAACTGGCGCAGCCCAGTAGCAGTTAAGCCTTTGCAAGAAGTTGCACCAGCTTTGGCGACCAGATATGCCACCAAACGTTTGCTGTTCTATATTTGTTTAGGAGGATCTTCAGCACTGTATGATATCAGCCGGGGGGAAGGGTTAGGAACATAATCTTCGCCGTAAGGAATTGCAACAGCCCCCGAAATGAGAGGATGTTCATATAGTGCTGCTTCCACGGCTCCTAACTCAATACTAAACCCACGGATCTTAACCATAGAATCACAACGACCTCTAAAGTCATTTTAAATGTGAGTAGTAGTGATATATGGTCAGAAGATGAACCAACACAATAATAAGACGATCGTAGAAGCTCATAAGAACATACCGTACAACCAAGCACCCGTCAGGAAGAAAGAATGCCACATCTCCTGTTTTGTACAGTCTTTCCCTGTGCCCATCTATTGAAAGGTCAGCAAAGTGCATTCTTTTTCAAATTGCATTTTAATTAAATACCTGATCCCTTCTCCTTTGCAAATGGATTAGCGATGAAGCGCTGCGCATTAAGTTCTGGTCTGTTGAGGTATCCCCATGCCAGAGTATTACCACCCACATATAACTCTCCACTCACGCCCCAAGGAACTCTAAAGGGATTAGTTCGATTGTGTCATCAATCGTGATGCCCTCTGCTCTCTGCAATACCTTGCCGCAGATGCTCATCAAGAACATATGCTTGCACATTGTCCATAATGTAGCCCGCAGGACTAAATTGTAAATCAGGCGAGACATCCTGTGAGAGATCTATAGCAGCAACATCGTGGCACTCACTCACACTATATAAGTTGATGGGTTTGACATGGGGCAACCGCATTCTTACTTGCCGCTGCAACTCTGTAGTAACCACCTATCTCAATTTAATCAATTGGTGCAAGTAAAAAAAAAACTGTGATTATAGTAAAAGGTGAGGGATCAAAAGCGTGTTGGTGCACCAACCTCGCCACAAAGCCACAAGATTTTGAGGCAACTGAGCGCTTGCTGGAGATTTGGATGAGGGCAGGCCAGTATTGCTGTCAATAGGGATGGAGTGAACAGAACTCTAGTGATCTGATTGATACTTAAAAATACCACCAAGCGAAGTGGGTCGTATATAACACCATCAGGAATTATGTGCATTTCAGCTCCTATCAACAACAATGACAACAACAAGTATTTGGTGTCCACAGAATACATTTGGCCATGTGCCACACACTCTGCTCACAATACTCATATTATGATATATCTGTTACATACCTGCAAGTAATGGGCGCAGTAACTCCCAGACAAAAAATATGTTGCAAGCCACTCTCTCGCCTTCAGCGAAAGGAAGATACTTGAAGCGCCACACATAGGAGTTCACTGCACCCAGATGAGGGCATTGAATGCCTTTAGGCACCCCTGTTGTGCCTGACGAATACACCTAACACACATATTGTTGCAATTCAGTTGAATTACATATGTCTTGTACAACGAGAGGATCCATGTCCGTGTATATATACCACATAAGCCAAGTCTTTGGGTGTGGGCTTATCCCATACTTCGTCCTCATCATCAAAAACACCAGCAGCCTATTCCATCAACAACAAAAAGCAATGTATTGATGATGCTACAGGCATTCATGAATGAGAATTCCATGAAAAGGGTGTTGTACCTTCCCAAAGGCCTCAGCAAGAGTCTGTGCAAGTGTGTCCATGCAAAGAAAGGGCACCACTGGGCTGCTTGCGGTGCCTTCTCCTTCATTGTCGTCCATAAGCTTATGGACATGAGCAGTCTTGGTAAGAACAAGCACAGGTTTGGCATCGTGGAGCATTCTTGTTTGTGCCAGCTTGGGCAGGGTCAGATCTATGGGCATATAAGCTCCACCTGCCCTCAATATGGCGATGTATGCAACAACATAGTCAATGCTCTTTTCCATCAGTATGCCAACACACCTGTTCCTGCCTACCCCGCCCCTTAGGCGCAGCCATTTACTCAGAGCAAGAACCCTCTTGTGCAGTTCCTCATAGGTGACCTCCTCCCTGCGCTTGAGGCCTCTTCCACCACCACCACCACCACCACCACTGCCTTGCTCTTGCTCTTGGAACTCGACAACGGCTATCTTGTGGGGCGTTTTAGTGGCTTGAATCTCAAAGAGCTCATGCAAACACTTGTCCAACTCCGCCCAACAAGAAGTGGGACCGCTTTGCACAGAGGAAGCAGCACCACAGTGAGGAGCAGAGAAGCTGAGAGACTCCATTTATTATAATAATCAACTCCAAACGGGATAGCCACAGCAGATATGGGGGGGGGTGTATTGTGTACCTTGCCCAGAACCGAACATTTAAGGTTAATCTAATTAATATTAACATTCTCTTTGGAATGCAATGATTTGCTTTGTTTTTTTAATGTGATGTACAGAACAACAACAACAACAACAAATTATTCCACAACACACACACACACACCAAAGGCCCCACAACACAACAAATCCTCTCTCACTATACAGATTGCACAGCATTTTTTCTTTTTTTGTTATGTTAATGTGTGGGGACAATTGTGTCAGAGCTGGTATTCGCCGTGTAAGAGTCAGTGCTCTCCGTAATGGAGTGGGAAAGCACCATAGTGGAGTGATAAGAAGACACTCCACCAGAGGAACTAGTGCTTGTCGTGCCCATCCCACCATCGGGGCGCCTTCGGATAGGCACCCGCCGGCGTGGAAAGAGTATCAGAAGCATCAGGAATGATGGAATTGTCTCAATTCCAATGAGAAAGATAACACTGTACGTGCTGCCCCACTCCACAATGGCGATGATCAAAAGGATCACTGCATGTGCCAAGAAGCTGCAACAACATACGATTCCCACACGAAGCACCTGTCCGTGTGATTTAGGATAACATAGTTGAGCTTTTCCTCCTGCTCTGGTGAATGAATGAATGAATGAATTGAAAGCTTCTTACCTTGCCAGCACTTAGGCTCTTGTCCTTGCTAAGCTTACGTACCATGGACACGATCCAGGTACCAGATATGATGAAGAGCACTGCAATGACGGCAGCAACAGCAGTAACAAAGACCCGGTAGACAATGCTCAACACATACTGTGAGTCATTGGTCTTGTCTACTCCGCCCTTCCTCTGATCGCACACCGTCACGTGAATATCGGTAGGCAGCGTTGCGTAGAGGATGATCAGCGCTGCGAAACCGAGCCACACGAGCACCACTATTATTACCCAGGCCACCCACATGGGCACTGTGCTTGCTCTGTGCCTTTTCGTCTTCATGATTACCAGGCTTCAGTTATGCACAGTACATAAGGATTTCAGTCACATTAAGTCTGATATATATAGTAGTGTGGGAGAAGGGGGGACCAGATACCAGAGGTGTAACAGTATGTAGGAGAACGCTGTGAAGTACAAGAACGTGCCCAGTTCAAAGACCAGGTACTCGCCTACGTTGGATGCATTCAGCATTACCTCAGTAGCAACGAGGAAAAAGTAGATCATACGGACTTAAGTAGTATCAGATCACGCACCACATGACCCAATTTCATGCACAAATTTAAATTCAAACCACACAAGGATTAGCTGAAGCTTATAATTGCGCTGCAAAGAGAATAGGCAGAGAAATACGTACTAATGAAAAAGGGCATCATTAGCAAGACGAAGCAATGGATGATGTTGAATGTCTTTGTAGCCACCAAGATCAGTAAAAAAATGATTGCCATGAGCACAAGGAACAGGTATTGGGCTGCCATGGCGTACATGAGGCCCGTCTCACCGCTGGACAGCTTGTCCTCCGTCTTGTCAGGCTGATCGATTCTTCTGGCCAGATACAAAACGTCCCCTGAGTTCATGCTGCTGACAGTGGCACATAGGGAAGAATTGACTGTCACCTGCAGCATCTTGAATTTGCCGTTGCGCCTGCACACCAAAGATCTTTAGACTTCTAATATCAACCGTTCAAAGTCTCAGAGAGAAGAATTACATACTCTCTAACTACGTCCATAAAGCTAAACTTGGGGTCTTCAGGGATAAATTCCAGTCTCGCAAAGCACAGGTCCAGCCTGCGCAGGATAGTTGGAGGGTCTGTCTTGATCTGAAGGCCGTTGCTCAGCACTTGGCCCATAATGACATCGTTACTATTGATGACCTCGTAACTGCCAGGCGTCACTGAGTAGCTGGCAAATGTAGATAAGCTCTGCTTCTTCTCAGGAGAGGACAACTTGGATGCTGACGCTGCAAAGAACCGCACCAGAATGCACTCACCTGAAACTGCCTCTAGAGTGTCCTCATAGAAGCCCACTATGTTTGGTGGCGCCTATGTGTGGTGTGGTGTGTGCCTAAGTGTTACGGCAGGAGTTCTGATACCAACAGCGGATGAAGAAAATCATACAAACAGAAGTGGAGCCTCTGCAGTGCATACAGTGAAGGCTCCGCTGGCAATTTCCTGGAGATTCTCCATGCAGTCTGTATTGTTGGTCATTAAATAGCATACTACTGAGTCTATTATCTCCAACCTAGAGTAGAACCTGTGACAATAATGATATACAAATCAAAATGAGTATATATGTCTTTTTGTGGGCCAGGTTGTACTTACTCACACTCAAGCTCACTCTGAAGTTTGAACTTGTACGTATCTTCCACAATCTTCTCCAGCTCGCCGTAGAGTCGAAGGTAGTCAAAGCCCTGGGCCCAGTAATGCATGCTCTTGGTGGGCCTGTCCATCCAAGTGGGAATTACCATCTGTCCTGGGTACCATTTACCCTGTTTTTATACGTACATACATGTTCGTAAGTTAGAATTAATAGTTTGTGCTTGCATAGAGCAACATCAATATAGCAGATCATACGGGAGACCAGGTGTAGAAGGGTCTCCACTTCCCTCCTATGGCTGTACACTGTGACTCGGTTGATCTGTGTATGGCAAACAGGATAAGGTAACTTGTGAAGCAAATGTCATTCAAGTCTGATTGATTATGGTATCATTACCTGACTACCCACTTGTTGGTGGCAGGAACGCTGTTTGTGAACTGGATGATCTCGCAGCCATAACCATAGTTATTGATACATTGATCTTCATTGATGGCTGGCCACATGAGCATTGGTACCAACGAGCTTCCATAGTAAAGTGTGAGCTGCCAGGTGTACATTGGATTGGTGCCTACTATGAGGCACTCTTCCGGCTTGTCGAAGTTGTAAGCAAAGTAGCCCCAGAAATCTCCGTAGAGTCTAATGTTGGAATTCATTATCCACACCCACTGTCCATTGCCCTCATAGCCTCCAATGCCATACATGCCTGTGCCAGGTGGGTCAAACCAGCCCTGAGCCTCCACTAAAAAGCATGTCGTGATGTTGCTGGAGTGCAGAAATAATTATAATTATATGCAAGAGAATGAGTTTGGACGTCTTTTGCGACGAGAGATTAAATACAACACGTTATGCCATTATAATAGAAAGGCGCATTTACAGGTTGTTTTCAGGGCCTTTGGGATATGGATAGACATCATTGGTCAGAGCCTCTCTATCCGAACACTTGCCTATCGCATCAAATACAGAGAAATGTCGAGACAAAAGAGATACACATGTGAGAACAGAAAGGGCGGGGGAAAGAGAATGTATGGTGACAGGGCGTTTCTTCTCTGAAAGAGTAGGCCTCTTTTACCTTGGCTTTCACATTGTTGTTTGTTGTCGCACTTGCCCCAGAACTCGATTTGGCATTTGAGAAAATTCTGCTGCTTGATAGGGCACGCCGACTCATTGTGCATGCACCTCTCACATTCGTCCAGAGTTAGGCTCTCACAGCTCTTTAGCCAGTCAAGGTCACGCCCCAAATAATTGTTATAACATTGGTAGTCAGTTCAACAGAATAAGCTGTACAAAGAAGTGGCGCACATACTTCATAGATGAGACCGTTGGCTTCACAAGCTGTACGCGTCTGCAAAGTAGGAAAGATGCACAGAGCTGCATCGATTGGATTTGAAGGAACCCGGCCGTCTCTAAACACGTACTCTCTCCAGTGACCCTGCCAGCCTGTGGGTATGTACGAGACACAAGGGATTAGTGGCATTACTTGATATCTATATTAAAGCCTAATAATATATTCAACAGAACAATCAAAGGTTGCCATTTGCAAAGGCAATTCTTGAAGGACCCACGATAAAGCTACCTACCTGCGACACTGGTGCTAGTGCAAAGATCAGGGTTAGTGGCGCTGGCGTTATAGCAAATAGCATTGTCCACCATCCTCCACGACTTACACTGATTCCGAAAGCACTTCTCTGAGCAAACACCCAGAGCTTCACATTGGTCCTAGGAGTAGAATTAAATCAAAATTGGACTTTTGTCGAAAATCTTATAGAATTCCAAACACGGATCATACCTGAGAGACTCGAAGTACTTTGTTATCTGCTGTCATACAAAGCTGAGCATTCTCACACTCCTGCCTCGTCGTGTATTCTGGTAACTAAGCACAGATAATCAAGGGAAATGTGCCCAATTCTCTACAAGTGGATGCAAATTTCCAGGTGGAGGAGTAAGGGAAAGAAGGGAAAGGGAAAATGATATCTCCAGGCAGCGGTTGCCTGTACAGACAGCACACATCTGCTGTTTGTCAGTCTGATCGCAGAGGGCCCGATTGCAGTGGTTGGGCGTAGAACAGTTATGATAGAAGCAGATATTGTCCCCATACCACTTGTCATATTCCAGGCAGGCATCTTTGCCCCACGGCATCCAATACATTGGACCCACAGATGGGTTTATTTTCTGAGAAGATAATAATAAGCTATCGTGAAATATATGCGCATATATCAGGGGAATATAATTAATACCCTATACTCAGCAGTACAACCCTGGTTCTGGGCGGCGATGCGAGGCAAGTTGAACCGCCATGACAGCCCATCAGTGCCGGTCTTGGTTTTTTGTCCCAGCTCATAATCTCTCCCAAAAATAAACCTTCCCTGAGAAGCTTTTGAGTAGATCATGTGCTTAGAGTTAATTCCTCTGTGAAAAGGTACTGGAAAGGTTCTGCATAGTACCCATAGGTGTTTGTTCCATCCACTCTGAGAATGACCACGGCTGATGATCGCAGCTGTACGGTCCCAGAAAATCAGAACTCATGTACATGTAGGATGTCCTCTTGCCCAGCAGCCATCCCTCCTCGTACTTTTTGTGGCACTCATCTGGAGTCCGGAAGTGAGCCATTACATCGTAGAGATTGTTGGCACCGAATTGTTCCTGTAGTACAAACTTGACGAGTGATGGCATCTTCTGCTCCAGGCACTATGGTAAACATGATTCAATAACGTGGACTATCTAACTATGATCAAGCTGTTTAACAAAATGAAGCAAGCGAAAAGGAACCAGACCTCAATGAAAAAGCCTTCTTGTTCTTGTTGTGTCAACATACACTTGTTGCTCTGAAAATTACAGTGATTTGACTTACAGTCACTATGGGCAAAGCAACTGACGCCTCGAAGTCCCACCCCAAAGACTTGCTCCGCACATATATCCCAGAATGCAAGATTCTTGAACAAATATTCTGTAGGCTAGTACGTACACGGTGTTTTTAAACTTGGTATCAGAGCTTTCGGCTGGAGGAATATATGAAGCAAAAATAGGAGCTCACCTCAATGCTTATCTTGGCGCTTCCACACTGGTGGGATTGTGCCTTTGCCTCTTGTCCGATGTAATCCTCCATTACACTCTTAAAGCACTTCGGGTCCGCTGAAGAGTCCACCTCTGCCAACTAGAACAAGCGCAATACCGTCACACAAATAACACACACACACACACACACAAGAGAGAGAGAGGGGGGGAGAGAGAGAATATAGGATAAATGCTCACCTTCGTGTCGTTGGAGGTGAGAGAGACAGCCTCGTGGTAGGTCAGATACTGGACGGGAATGGTATAACAAGTGTCAGGGAAGGACTTGGACAATAAATCACAGCACCCAGACGGCATGAGGCCATCAAACCAGTTGGTCAGCCACGAATAATCATCACTTGAACTAAACTGGCATCTGCACATGTATGGAGAAGACGAAAAAGGACATGTAAGTGTTTGCAATTAATTGTAAGCCCTTGCAGCACACTTACAAGGATGGAGGCCTGCTCTGAAGCGTTGTATTGACATATTGATCTACCAGTTGCTTGCAGGAAAGAAACACTGGAGAAAGTTGCATCGTTTGAAACTATGTGCCCAGAAAAACAGTAAACAGCAATCCTTCAAGGAGATATAATACTATTTGTTACCCAGTAGGTCCACTTCCAGTACTCTGTTTTGTCAACAGTAAAGACTTGGTTCAGAATCTGCATTGCCTCTCTCAGTTCAGCTATCAGAGACACAAATTCCTCGTACACACATCTGGGTTCATCCTTTACAAGCTGACGGTCAGGGGTTTCTATGCCCTTTGAATTTTCAAAAAAAAAATGATTACCTGGGTGTCCAGCTCGGCTAAATTGAGTTTTCGAACACCTCATTGGCAACTTACCTTGAAGTCTTTGTTGACAAAAATAGGCCTTATTTCCAGAGTGCATTGAGGTAATGTGTCCTCTTCCATGATGAAGCCCTGCCTTGTGATGCCCGCATCACTCGTTGAGTAGCGAAAGAGGAATCCTGTTTTGATTACCCGGTGGTCGGGCTTCAACTTCTTGATCTTTGCGTCTGGATAGCTGTAAGTTCAAAGAAGAAGTCACTCCACATAATTCAGTCGGGTAAAGATGCATAGAGAAAAGGAGAGAATGAAATAGGGAGGGCTATTACAAAACTCTCTGGAAGCGGGGTGATGACGCTTTAAGCCATCTTGGATCAAAATAGTTCTTTCTGTTTTCATACTCCAGCACGTCTGGCACAGGCCAGAAGGAGGAAAATGTCGTAGAAGGTGGCAGTGGGTTCCACTCTGGATACTCAGCTGGGTGCCAAGGGAACTTGATTGAGGAATAGATCTTGTTCCTTCCAGGACAGGAGAGGGTGGTCGCGCCTTTTTAAAAAAAAAACCAGGACATGTATGATATTTCTGCAGTTCACAAAGCTTATGTCGTACATTTAAATGAAAAGCATTACCTCGAAGCCAACCGACTCCTGCATAGGTCACTAGATCCTCAAAGGGTACAAGATAGAACTTCCCTTGGAGTAAAAATAAATTTTACAATGTTTCTCTGCACGAACACATACAATGAAAATTGTGGTACCTGGGTCTGAGTGTATGGTCACAGAATATATGTTTTCTGGAGTCTGCATTCCAGCAAAAATAGTGGTATTCTCCCCTGCAAGCTAGTGATTAGTCCTATACATAACGCACGCACAGAGAGAAGAGAGACAACCTTCAGGAGGGCAAAACGAATAATATGCCTCACTAGACAGGCCAAAGTTCCATACAACCCAACCGTTTCTCCTACTGAGGACCAAGGGAGCATCTGACTGTGTGGATATCCACATTTTGGGAGCCCTAATAAACATTATCATTTGAAGATAAGCTGGAGAGATCAAAGCGGATATAATTGTTAAGAGGTTTGTACTGTGTCATTAAGTTAATGGCTGCCAGCTGTGGACAAGACCCAAACAATGGCCACGTGAAATAGTTGACAACATTAGGCGTTGTATATATTAATCTCCACTTGCCATCCTGCAAACAGAACCAGTCTGTAGACCCCGCCAATCTCTGCGGCTTTGGGTAGTTGCAATTCACTGTTGGTGGAGGACTGCGGTTTGGAGCAGGAGCTGTATTTGTTTACAATGGGAAATTTAAGGAGGAAGAATTAAGAAAAGAATGAAGTCTGTGGTACATACGTATCATTTTTATGGCCATCCTCCAGTGGGCGTACCAGTATCGGCTTTCAATGATCAGTTGCCAGGAGCCAGTCAAAGTGGCACAAGGGATCCAAGGGTCAGTGTTCCACAAAGACTGGAAGCTCTGCCCTAGTCGTTCACAGTGCACGGTGAGAGGCCTCGCCTCCCAGCCATAGCTTGTTATTGCTGAGGCATCTTGAAATTGAGACTCCTGTTCACTATATCTTATGGAATATCTTCTGCCGTCGTAGAGAGTGAGCTGAGCTGCGCCTTCTTCAAGCCTAAAGTCCAGATGAAGCATATGGCGCCCATATTCGCGGGGCACGAAGAACCTGTACACAGTGAATGACCTCACTCTGTCCCTAGTCCACGTTGGATGGGAAGGAGCGTCCTGCCATCTAGAATTCATCTGTACTGTGGTCCATTCGTCTAATAAGCACGCATCCTGATCAACACACACACACACACCGAGAACAGAGAGAAATGTATAGTTCGCCATATAAGCATTGGTATGACAGTGGGCACTTTGATGAGAGACAGAGGGAAAGAGAAGTGATATAAGACCCCATATGTGGCTGGCTTGCAGGAACAGTTGCCGTATACGCCTTCATAGCAATGTTGGGTCTGTGTGTAGTCGCATATGCAGGCTGAGTAATCCGTCTGGTCCCCGGGCAAAGGGTAGGGGTCATCTGAGGCCACATAACCGCTCAGATAGTACAAATCCTGATCATACTCCGCGGTGAGAGTGGCCATCTCTATGTGATTCGAAAATACATTGCCCTTTGACACCTAGAATAATAGATGGATGCGGGGGTGTGTACACACATCACCAATTATTTCTTGAAGGGGCAGAGCTGGGTACTGCAGTACATCTGGTGGCCGTGGGGCGTACCTGGTAGCTGGCCTTCACAAGCTTTGGGTTGGATAGTTCTGATGTTGTGTATAGTTGAGAGTCAAAAGAAGAAGGGGTTGCATAACAACAAGGAGAGAAGGGGAGGGGAATAGTACGCGCTCTGGCACCAGACACGAGAAAGAAGAAGCATAAAATAAAGGAGAGCTGCCCAACAAACCACCAAGCCATCGAGGTGGTTGTTTGGGCATCAGGCAAGGAAAGGGTGATGTGTTGTTTGTTGTTGGCAAAGGAACTGGGAATCTGGCTGGAACAGACTTTCACTTTTGGTTGGCATTGCAGATCATCAAACAAATGGGAAGAACCATAAAACGTCCATATCGCCACGTGGGCAGAAGCAAGCATACGGACACATAAGGGTTTTTTACAGGGTGGGTGTTCACTCCTACAGATGAGATAAATTGTGCTCGTCTTTCTTTTGAAATAATTTGGTGTGTGAGAGTAGGTTTTAGGCTTCTGTTAGTGCTCCAGGGGAACTTGTTTGAATACCATTGAGGTCTGCAGTCACTTAAGTTGTTAGAGCACTAACAGAAGCCTAAAACCTACTGTTGGGGCGCAGCTGTCAAACGTTATCTGAGGGAGCCATGCCCACTTACTGATTTAGGGTTTTTGGGGGAGAATTAAAGTGCAACTTCGAGAAGAAGGAAGAGAAAGGTCATTCTTACTTGGTGCAACTGTCTGACAGTCAAACACAAAATCCAGATCCACTGCAGCAGAAGCAAGTGAGAGAGAAAGGGTGCCAGAAACAATCACTGTAAATATGCTGTCAAGATCCTTTGGTGCTTAAAGAACAGGGACTGCCTTGTGTTTCTTCTCCAACAAAACCCTCTAAGTTTGCAGTTTTGGACCATCTGCAAAAAACAGGTCAGTTGGTAGTGACAAACTGCTCTGTTGTGCTGGAAATTAAACATTGCTGAAGAATACTCCAGATAAAAGTCGAATGATCTAGAAAGATACCTTTATTGTTGTTTTTTTCTGAACTAGTCTAGAATATTCAGGACGCCCTGGGGAAAAGACGAATCTGTGGCCAATCCTAGAATTTGCACCAACACAATTAGAACAAGAGCACAAGGCCGAGATGGAGTGTTCACATGCAAGGGAAGTACTAGATGATGAGATGATGCAGGAGCAAATTGATCTTGCCAAACAAGAGTTTGGTTGGTTTTTCCAGAAGGAATTTTTCGCCAATTGGCCTGGCGATACTGATGCTACAACAGCCACCACCACAACAAAGATTGAATCATCATCATCATCGTCTGATTCAAACGATAATGATGATGTTCTTCAAAAAAAGAACAACGGGGAAGAGAAGGAGGATGATGATCATGTGGAAGAAGGCACAAATGATGACTCCGAAGAGAACAATGTGGCGGCCAAGGGTCTTCACCAGTGCTACGATTGCAGCAAATGGCTGGCCAAGACTGCATTTGCCCACAAACAGCTCCGAAAGAAGCAAAAGCATCGTATGAAATGTAAGACATGCATCCAATCTAACAAAAGACCACGCTTGCAGTCCGACTCTGCAGCAGTGATTTACAAGAACAATAAAGACAGATTCCTGTCTTAGCCCACCCCCCCCCATCTCAAATTGATTCTCTTTCCCCCCAAACCTGCAAGAATAATTGTTTGTTTGAATTAAAAGATTAGATTGAACCAATGATGAAAGGCCAAGACGACAACATTTTACCGAAATGTGAAGTGTGCATTGACTCTGTGGCATCTGCCATTGCTGCAGAAAAGGGTGGCGCATCACGGGTTGAGCTTTGTGCCAATCTGTTCGAAGGAGGCACAACGCCCAGCCTGGGAATGATCAGACAAGTAAAGAAGAGCATCTCGCTCGATGTGTTCGTGATGATACGTCCTCGTGGCGGAGACTTCTGCTATGGCGAGGATGAATTCGAAGTGATGAAGCAGGATGTGCTATTATGCAGAGAGGAAGGCGTGGCTGGCTGCGTATTTGGTCTTCTCTTGCCAGATGGCACTGTGGACATGCATCGAACCAAACAACTTGTAGATCTTGCTCGCCCCCTCCAGGTGTTATTTCTAATCAAAGAATGCAACAGGGGGGAGGATGATGATGAGTATTATTATTATTATTTAAATCGTGCTCAACATGTTCCATCCTGCTATGTGTGGCTTTCATTTTGAACTGTTTATTTTTCAATCATTTGAGGTGACCTTTCATAGAGCGTTTGATGTTTCTCGAGATCCATTTGAGGCCCTGGACCAAATCATCCAACTTGGTACTTCAAGCCAAGATCCCCCCCCTTTTTTTGTTGTCTTCTCATCGTAAGATATGCGTCCGAGCTTACATTAATCAAACCACCATTTGCTACACAACAAAGGGATAGAAAGAGTGCTCACTTCTGGTAAAAGCAAGATAGAAACCGACAGATCCATATCCCTCTCCTCTCCCCCTCTGCCCCTTTGTCCTCACTCTCTGTTTCCACTGCAGGGCACGACGCTACCTGCATGGAGGGACTGGACACGCTGAGACAGCTCGTGGAGTGCGCCGGGAGTAGGATTACTGTGGTGCCGGGCGGCGGCATTACAGAGCGCAACGTGCACAAGGTCCTGCACGGCAGCGGCGCCACCGAGTTCCACGCGTCGGCCCGGGTCGCAGTCGACTCGCTCATGCAGCACCGAAGCACCCACGTGTTCATGGGCGGATGCCTGCGACCGCCCGAGTTTACAGTCTCTGTCGCTCACGAGGCCAAGGTCGCCTCCCTGATCAGCAAGAGCAGCACCACCTGAGAAGCTCCTCACCCATCACCCCACCGCCTAAACACCGCACCACAACAAACGACCAAGTGAGTGGTACTCCACAATAGTGTTTTTATTCTCTTTCTCTCTCTCTCTGCTCCTGATCGATCTCCCATCTCTTTCACTCCCACAATTGACAAAACTGATAAATAAATAGTTGAACAACAACGACATCAACAAAAAATAAATAATAAATAGTGTTCGGGGTTTTTTTGTACGAGGAGGGAGGGGGGACGGAACTCGAGTTGCAATGTGTTACACGTGGACCATGCTGAGCTGTTTGAGAATGGAAGAGAAGGGAGGCCTTTGAGTCGGATCCTGATGCCAGCACTGTTGCAACAGAACGGCCAAAGGCTGCGGACAAGTTTGAGGAATTGGAGGCCTTACGCCCTGATTATTGTAGAAGATGAAGAAGTAAGCATGTGTGTGTGAGAGAGAAGAGAGACTATATCAGTTCCGTCAGTACCTGGTTGACAGAGAAAGCAATTTGCATGGGCTGTACGCCATGCCATGGCGGTTGACGGGTGATGATCTCCCACATTATAATTCCAAAACTATACACGTCGGCCGATTCTGTGTAGTTCTCATTACGCAGCACCTCTGCAAACAAACATGCAATATAATCAATGCGTGCTAAATGATTTCCTTGAGGCATTCCATCACTCAGGAATGATGATGAGAACGGAAGCAACCGACTTAGGGAAGGGTATGTGACATACCGGGAGCCATGTACTGGCAGGTACCCAGGTTGCCTGTCATGCAGTGGGCTTTAAGCCTGGCAAGTCCAAAGTCAGCAATTTTCACATTAAAGTCCTTGTCGACCTAAACAGTATGTCATGGCCAAACAGATTAACCGATAGGCGGCGGAAGATACGAACAAGAGGATCATCGGTAAATTGGTGAGAAAGAGGGAAGTGTTTACTAGTAGATTGGGCGTCTTGAGGTCTCTGTGGAGTACAGGCGGTTTAAAGAGGTGCAAGTAGTTCTAGTGACACAACACAAAGTGGTAGACACACATATTTGAACAAAGTGTAAGAAACGTAATCATATATATATACAGTCACCCAATCGACCTTGCGTAGTGGAAGAAAGAGAACAAAAAGATTGGAAGCTTTGCTGTTGGACGTACCATGCCCCTGGCAGTGTCATTGATGAATCGCATGATCAATTTCCAATCGAGTCGAATATTCTTTTGCTTGTGCAGAAGGTCCCACATGCTTCCACCCATTAGCTCAGTGATCATGCATAAATAGGGAGGCTTGCTACAAACTCCCATCAACAAAAGCTTTAAATAAAGAAGCAATATTGCACAAAGATTAGTTATGATATACTCAACATGGGACGCGTTTTGTAACGTACCACATTGGGATGGTGCAAGCGCCTGACAGATAGGGGGGAAAAAAATAACAGTTAGATTCAATGACGACTAACAGTGAGAAACAGTATTTGCGACATACTTGCTACTCTCACTTTATTCCAGAGTAATACTTACTTCATAACATTCACTTCAGAATGGAATTCCTCTAAATCTTTTTGACTTAAATTTTGATTTACAAGCTTTTTCACGGCCACATCTGCAAAACAGAAAGGTGATTTCTTTTAACATCAAATTTCTTCCGCTATCAATTATTATGCACGCACGGGCGGGGAAAAAAACCTGTGCCTCGCCATTTTGCAGTGAAGACTATTCCAAAACTGCCCCTTGCAAGTTCTTTTTCGATTTCAAGCTCGCCATACTCGACTTCATAATGATCTCCGTCGTTAATCTCCGACTGATCTGAGAGTGAGTGAAAAGAAGTATCGTAAGTGTGGAAAATGGCTGGCAATAATAATAATAATAATAATAATAATAATAATAATAATAATAATAATAATAATAATAATAATAATAATAATAATAATAATAATAATAAAAGAAATAGCTAAGCGAAGCTTTGCTTAGAAGGTTGTAGATACCATTGATAGTAATAGGAACAGTAGGCAGTGTTGCACCGTTGCTCATATTTCTCTGGTGCCCCTGAACATGAGGCGGGAGTCCATATCTGGCATAGCAAGACATACATTTTAGAAGGGAACAAAGCCAAGGAGGGTAAACAATTCCCATATGACTTACGCTTGTTGTTGTGGATGTGGGTGCATCTGTGGCTGGGGCTGATACAACACGTTCGGCATTGGTACTTGGCCTGCAGGGCCATACCCAACACGCGGTGCCTAATTTGGACTGAATTGAGAATTCATGAATGATAGATGTATACAATTACACATTAATACCTGGTGTTGTGCCGATGTCTGGTAGATGGTTTGTTGCTGGGCTGGTCCATAAACATTTGCTGGCACCTGTGGCTAGATATTGAGTCGAAGCATAAGAAGATGAANAAGGGGGGGGGGGAAAGGAAATTGCAATCATAGCAAATTTTATAAAAGAAAAAGAGTTTTTGATATTTGCTACCTGTTGATGTTGTGGCTGTGGGAGTTGTGGCTGGGGCTGTTGCTGTTGCTGGGCTTGGGGCTGTGGGTGTGCATATAGACTCTGAGCAGGCTGTGCGTAAGTTTGTTGAACTTGATGAGGAGGATAGGAATATTGCTGTGGTTGCGCTTGTTGCGGTAATTGCTTTTGTGCCATGTGCTGCATGTACGATGGCGGTGCCGGTTGCTGGCCATAAGGAACCTATATTTCCATTTATGAGAATTACATGAAGAAACGAAGATGCAATACTAAAAAGAGTAACGCACCTGCTGTCTGTAAGGATAGAAAACCGTTGGTGGTGATTGTTGTGGAGGCGCTGAAACTTGCGGCTGTTGCGGTTGCGGTTGCTGCTGCTGCTGTATGGTACAAACAGAAAATGTATTAATAGCCTTGTTATTAAAGGTAATGAAAGAGCGCACCTGTGGCTGAGGAATCATATAAGGCGCGTTAGGAGATGGGCCTGGATAATATGATCCTGCAGGAGCCATTGCTGTTGGCTGTTGATGAGGCTGTTGTGCAGGTTGCTGTACAAGATAGGCGCCCTGACGTGATGGAAGAGTTGGAACAGGACCATATCCTGTTCGTAACGTGAAGGGGAGGGGGATTTAATATGTAAATTAAAATAGGGTAATAAGCGAGGCAAGACATTACCATAAACTGACGGTTGTGGCTGCGGTTGCATACCATAATTCATTGGAGCTGTTGTTGTTGGACCGATGGTGTGACTGACATTCGGACCCATGGGAGATAATGGAGGGCTTGGCGTAGGGCCAACGGGAGGAGTTGCAGGGGGTGCCATTGTTTGCGGTTGATGAATTTGAATATTCGGAACGGACGAGGAAGAAGAGCGAAGGGAAGGAGATTGGCTTGTTGACTGAATGGACATCTGCGAGTGTGGCTGGGCCTGATTGGGCTGCTGTAGTGGCTGGGGCTGCTGTGCCTGAGGAGGTGTTGCTCTGTCTCGGTTGTAGGAAGCCTGTTCTGATTGTGCTTCCAATAACACCATCACAACTTCTTTGTGTCCGTGTTCTATGGCAATATTCACCTTGAGAATGTAAAGCGCGATTAGAATAAGCTCTCACTTTACTGTTCCTCGCTTGTGACAAACAAATATTGTTTCAATTTGGCAACACATATAAGTATTAAGCAGTACTCACATCATCAGCGCGTACAATGGCTCCAATTTGTAGGAAATATTTGATCATTTCCAGTCGTCCATTTGAACACGCATGATAGAGTGGCCGATCTTCTTTTGTCATGTAGTCATATGGCGTCACTAAGTCCCATTTTGCGGGCCTTCGTTCTAAGACCACTTTTTCAACAGTCTCACACTCTTCCCCGTTTACATTAGCCCCAAGGCCAACTAAAAATTCGGCCTGGAGACAAGTGTGAACACACAAATTAATACTATGATTGGATTTGTGTGAATTGAGGGCTATTGATTTAGTTCTATACTCTCTGCTCTCTAGTTTGAGAAAATTACCAGCTCTTTGTTCCCATCATTGGCCACATCACACAACTATAATGAAATAATGGAATTGACGAAGAAAAATCAAGATCAGTACAGATCATAGCAAAGAAGGTTTTTATAAAGAACCAAGTTTGTTTGTTTAAAAAAAAATAGTTGAAGAAAGAAGATTAAGAAATGGATGGATGCCAGTTGTACACAAGCGACAAAGTCAGCACGGTGGGAAATGAGCATGGGAACAAGCTGCTGGCTGTGGTGCAGCAGCAATGTTTTCAGTTTTTTTTCTGCGGCTGAGGCGGCCGCGCCATCAGCAGCCCCACCAGCTCTGTTAACGGGACACAAAAAGAAGAAAATGAGTTTTGCATGCCAACTGAGATTATTCCTATTTGGTTGGTGCATGCTTTGGTCAGCGTTTGTTGTCATTGAAATTCTTTTTTTTTCGGAAAGGACAACAAATTCCTTGAAGCTGCAGCTGGGGTGGTGTTGTGTGGAAACATATATTAAATAGAACACGCTCACTCATTTCACTTCAAAAGCGTTTCGCGATTGTGTAAGTGTGCGACCATTTGCTCAGAGGGGAGGGGGGGAGTACCTAGTGGCCCGCAGACGAGCTGCATCTTCTATGTGTCTCATCATCAAATCAACCATCACCTCTCTATGGCCATTCTTGCTTGCATAATACAGCGCCGTGTACTGGCAATATTTGATGTAGCTCAGAGCATTATCGCCATCAGTGGCAGTGTTGCTCTGGTCTCCTTCAGAAGGCCTGCTGACGGAAGCACTCTGCACATTTTCACCATTCAATGCACCCTTCTCGTTGTTGTTTGCGCTCTTTTTCCTGCCTCTTTTGCGAAATGCCAAGAGCGATGAAGGCCCATAACGTTCGTGGATTGCTTTGATGTGAACATCAGCTCCATGTGCCAACAGCAGTCCCACAATTTCACGGTTTCCTCTGGCACATGCCATGTGGAGGGGTGAAATGATGTCCTTGTCGCTGTGATGCAGCATATTCTTCACGTCCAAGGAAAGATTCATGCCCACCCCCTCAAGTCCTCCTCCTCCTCCTCCTCCCCCTCCTGATGGAACTGTGGGATTGCGGATTTTGAACTCTTTCTTGTGATCGATGTCCACTTCCTTGTGCTTGAGCACTTCATACAACATTTTGACGTCATCCAGTTCTATGGCCTCCCATAGTTTGGTGTTGGCGGTCCCCATCCACACCCTTTGATGAGAATGAATGGTGAATATATATGTATATTCACACCACCCCACCTTTTTGTTTGCTTTCTTTCAAATCCAACTATATGGAATACACAGCCCACACTTTTGAGCTTGTCAAGAACGAGAGGTCTAGTACTAGAGCTTGCTTGCGGTGGCTGGCGAGGCTGAGGGGCTCACAAGGGGGACTGAATTTGATAATTTCGCTAGTTTGTGCAGCCACTTTTCCTGAAAGCTCATACGAACCTCCCCGCTCCG
>CDFI01097186.1:0-15328 GCA_000826405.1 Acanthamoeba divionensis | reverse complement strand
GGTGTTTTCCTACTTTGGTCCTGGAAGCAGCGAAGCTCGTCCTCATATATGAAGTCGGCGGTCGGATGGCGGCATCCGAAGTAGAGCGCGGCTGGACCGGCCGGCTGGCCTGACTGCTTGGCCCTCGCCCGTCTCTCTTGCAGGAACCCACGGAATGGACTCAAACCCTGCGTGGCGTGGCGTGGCGTTGTGTTGTGCGAATGAAGAGTTCAGTAGGTGGTGATGGTGATGATGATCATCACATCTGAGGGAACGGGGGGGGCACGCACAGTGCCAGCAGCAGTCATAATGATGGGCACGCTGTTGTCCTGTGGAGTCTCAAATCCTGGTGAGGCCTGGCCGCACACAACAGAGAAAGCAGAGCAGAGCAGAGAGAGAGAGAGAGAGAGAATGGAAAGGTTAGTTGGTCGTGATGACTCTTATTGTCAGACTTATCTCATTGCTTGCTTTGGATGTTTGTCAGTACCTTTACGAAGACGTTAACTGTGGCACCGTCGGAGAGAGACGCCAAGTAGCTGGAGCATACTCCAAGGTAATACCTGCCATTTCCCAAGTCATCCTTCACCACTCCCACGCTCAAATGAGCCCTTTCGCTGTGCTCTCTGAGAAGGAGATGCCGTCTTAAAGTTAAGAGATGTTTCGGAAGAAGGATGTGGAGAAGAGGAGAGAAGATGGACCAACTTACAGAGGAGAGGAAGAGATGGAATAGTATCTGGGCCTGAGTGGCTGCATGGCCTCCAGCACTCGCCCAAATGGAACGTTAACAGACGGGAACTGATCGAGGGTCTCAACGACGTTGAGTCTGGCCTTGGCCCATTGCTCATACTGCGAAGAGTTTTGTGATAACAAGAGAAGCTCCCGCTCTTCCTTTTGTGATGTGGCATAGTTGCTCAGAACGGACAGCAGCTTCTTGGTGGGAGTTGCCCTGAGATCGACCTGGCACAGTGGAATAGATGATTGATATTCAGTCGCCCGTTGATATTTAGGAAGAGGCCGTAATACAACTCCATGGTTATTAATTGTACCAGATTAGTAAGCACGTTGCTCACTCGAAGGAGTCTATTCACTGGTAAAAACCCCTTACGCCCAGACACTGACTGGAGAGAAAAGACTCCTTCAATGGATACCTGATATGTTGCGATAGAACAAAGGATCAAGTTAATCGTGTGATCATTCGCAGTGTTGATTCAATGTTACCTGGAATTTGGTGGCAAAGGTCTCTACGAGGTCAATAGGATTCTGAGGGCACACAGCCAGGTGATCTCCTGTCCTGTAGCTCATTCCCTTTTCCAACTGTATCTCTATATGTCTCGTGGAGTTGCTGGACCCTTGGCTCTGCAACTCCCTGTTCACCTGTTGGAACCCAATGAAAATTGGTCTTTGCCCTTTCAAATTTGCAGAATCATTTCATGATATGTGGAGTAATTGTACTTTGATGATGCACGGAGTGATGGCAACGTCTCCAACAGTTCCAACGCTTATCAGGTCTTCTACCTCTGAACCGATGAAGGCAGCATCATAAATCACCTCCTTCAAGATGGGACAAGAGGTAAGTGAACTTGTGTCAAATAGAGTAAGAGAAGAGTGATTATTCACCTGACCGATGCTAGCCTTTCCTCTTACAGTATTGATATTTAATTTAATATTTGTCTTTTTCCTCTCCAACCGGGCTCTGCGATCACTTTGGGATTCCTTTTCCTTTCCTTTTCCTTCACCTGGAATAGAATATAGAAACGATCCTATTTGTGAGAAATGAACGAAACTCAGCTCTGAAGCGCCCCAAATCCATAATGCCTGACCTTCGTCGTTTGAATCTGAAGCAGTGCTGGAAGGAAGAAGTTGGGAGAGCGAACACCACATCTGAGCTGCCCATTCTTCAAAGTGGTCTTCTATCTCCTCCTTCGCATCACCAATACCTCTGTCATAGTTCACACTTAGCCAATTAATTAATAGCCATGTAATGATATGGAGGACTGACCTTTCATGGATTATTTGTGCCCCAAGAGCTAGCATCCTCTCTTCAATAAAGATGGGAGTCTTTTGGAAGGTTTGGAACCACTGGGCATTTCCACAACCAAACAAAGCAAATCTAACTCCACAAAAGAGATGTTAATTATTCTTGTCTAAAGAGGAAATGGTTTGTGAAGCGAGAAACCTTTTGCCTCCAAGGAGTTGTGGATTATTTTGCTCTTTGAGCCATTTGCTGAATTTAGTTGCATTGTCTGGTGGCAGACCTGTTGGAAGTACAATAGTGATGCAGGATGTGAGAGCAGAGCAATCGAACCTGAAAAATGCAAGTTAACATACCATTGTATGTGGCACAGACTATAATGACATAAGGGTCCTGGTCACTTCTGGCCCCGTCACCCAAATTGTTGAGCCAGTGAGACTCGAAGTACTGGTCTAAGGTGTGAATAGAAGTTCTGAAGTGGAAGCTTTGTGCCTGGTCCACAAGCTCCTCTGCAAATTCCTTCGCTTTGCCCAAGTTGGACCCATACAGAATCACTGCTTCGTGCCCATTACCATTCACCTCAAGTTTTTGTTCTCTTCCGCTACTGCTCTCCTCGTTGTTTTGTAACTTATCAGACTGAATCCTCGATTGAGCTTCTTTCTTATCTTTCTGTAGATCAGCAGAAACCATGTTATATCTATACTGCCTGATCATTGGCTCAACCATGACTTCCTTAGGGCGCATGAAGAGATGTTCCTCAATGGCAAGCTGGAAGTTCTTTGCCAGCAGGAATCTGTACTGATTGAGGCATGTGAAAAAGATAGTCTTGGCCACGAGTAGAGCAAACTCTTGGCCGATGCATTGCTGCCCAACACACGTAACAAGAGGTCGTTATTAATGGAATGGAGATGGATGAGGGGCACTCCTCTAATTTTTACCCGTGGCCCAGCAATCCATGGGATGAATGAATAAGGGCTTCTCTTCTTCACATTCTCTGGCATGAAGTTAAGTGGGTTGAATTTCATAGGATCTACGCCCCATGTCAGAGGGTCCCTAACATATGGGTTGTAATATATTAGCAACTATGCTGTTTCAGAGACTCAAATGTTTACAAAGTACCTGTGGGTGGCTAGTATGGAAATGAAGAAGGAGTCTCCTTTCTTAATCCTGTACGGTCCCAAATTCCCATCCTGTTTTCATGTAAAAACAATTAAGTGGGCTGAGCTTTGCCTCAGTGCAGATACTGGGCTATATGCATACCTTGATAGAAGTTCGTATGACCGATGCGATGGGAGGATAGAGCCGTAAGCTCTCTCTGAACACGCAGTCCATGAATTTCAGTTTGCCTATGTCCCTATGAAGCGAAAGCATCAGAGTCACTAACATTGCTTTCTGACAGTGTAAATTGGCGAGATGCATGCTGTGAAAAAGGGAGAGCTCTCAGAGAACAAAATGACTCACTCAAATTGAAGTTCATAGTTGGGATCTCCTCCAGAGATGTTGTCTATCTCTTGCAGGAGCTGAAACTCTTCCTCCGGGTTTTGGGCCAAGAGATAGGTCGCCCAAGATAGCAATCCCTGCCGGGGATACAAATGCAAGGGTCAGGTGGGGATAGAGAACAGTACTGGTTATGGAGGTGGCGGAAGAGTGGTTACAGTTGTTGTGGAGTGGCCTGCTGAGAGAATTGTGAGCAGCTGGTAACGGATAAGAGAGGGTTCCATTCCTGCGGCCAACAACCGATCAAGCATATCATACTCATCCTCCTTCAATTTAATGATATTTAATACCTTAATACTAACCATGGTATGTTAGGAAGGAGATTGACTTGAACCTGCTTCTTATGATACTTGCTCTCTTGTATTCTTTGAGCTATGGCCATGTCGACTATGGCGTTCATAGTGCTAACGCATTTCTTGAATTTAACATTTGAGAAAACGTAAAGAGAAGGATGGCCTGGCCTCACATATGCCCTATCCACCACCTGTGTATTAGAGCAGAGAAATGTGATTAGGCATAAGCTTTGTTTTGGTTACAGTGGACTATGGCGATCGTAGAAAATTGAGTACCTCTCTTGCACAGTATTGAATGCTCTTTTTCAGTTTCTCTGCAACTTTGGAACCGTCGAACTCAAAGCCCATGCCAATCTTGCCTACAGCGCTGAGGGTCGTGCGCGCGAACCAATCTCTGCAGTGGTTATAACAAACCACTCAGTTGTGGTTTGAAAAGGAGACAGATGGAATGCTTTGGTACCTCATCTCTGCTTCCTCGCCTGGTTTTACTAATGCCATCCTCTTTTTGATAGTTTGTTTAATCAAAGGAAAGTATGCTTGCAGCCTTTTCTTGGCAAATCCTTAACGTATGGAAATTTCAAGTTACACACAAATCCACCCTCATTTTGATAATCACCTGTTCTTATAGTGTGAAACACAGACAACCTTCTATGTACTCTCAAGAGACGGATGCAGCAGCAAATACATACCAGGAAGAAGGGCACGCTGGGCTTTACAATGAGTTTCTCCATCAGAGACTGTCGTGAGGCCATCACCACGGAATTCCTGAAGCCATACGGCAGCATTGTGAGTGTATGAGTGAGTGGTGTAAGGGAAGATAAGGTTTTACCCTCAAGGCCCTGAAGACTGGATCCTTATCTACAAGTTTGGCAAACTGGTCGCTTCGGCTGGTAATCTCTTCGATGAGGTCAGGGTCGCTGACTACAATGTAATCGGTGTCAAAGATAGACAGCTTAAAGCAGCGCCCGTACCTACCATCCATTTAGGTGAATATATTGTTAAAATTACTGTGATAATCGTTGAAGGCCACGGGGGCAGAAATTTGAGAGAAAGAATAAAGCATACTTCTTGCAAAGCTGCGAAATGCTTTGTTGTGGCCCCCTGTTCGTTCAGAGTATCAGTCAAACAGTCTGTTATTTCTAAATACACACATTCTACTCCTTCCTCTTGTGGTAGAGAGTAGAGCAGTGGGAGCACTAATACGTGTATCCAATGGCTGCAGCGTCGCCAAAGAATGGAAGTTTGACAGGACCCTTGGGCACGGCCTTCAGTCCATCGTCTACCGCTATACGTGCATTACATGAATCTTTAGCTCTCTGCTCTCTGCTCTCTCTCTATTAGTCGCTCTTCCCATTCACCTCTCCTTATACTATACCTGGAAGGTTGGCAGCAGAGTTTGAAAGAGCCTTTTCTGATCTTTTGAGAGCCTGCAGATTGACTTTTGAGGTGTTGATCTCCTGGTGAAGCAGCTTCAAGAAAGCAAAGTCTTCATATTCAGGATCCTTGAAAGAGAGTATTTTGAATGAAAAATTACTTATGTTGTCAAAGAAAAGAGACCAAGTGAGGTGAGAACAGAGGGGAGTGTCACGCATACAATGAGCTGATAAATGATCTTTTCATCTTTGAAGTCGTTGGCCCGCAGTGAGACTCCAACGAAGACGTTTCCAAGTCTAAACAGGCGCCCCAAGAGTATAGCTTTGTCTCTGCGTACCTGTGCCAATGTGTGAAGTCCATTGTGACACCAGAAAGAGTAGGAGAACAACACAGTGTGTGGTGTGCAACAACACTTTAGAGAAATTGAGAATGGCCAGTTTGGAGGGAGGGGGTAGATCCAGTACCCCAAAGTTGTCCATGAGCCAAGCTACTGCATCACGACCTGTTGTTGGATGTCAGATGTAATAGACAAAATATAGACACCATGCCAGATCTTTGGGATCTGTTTGACCACAAGGACGAGCTTGAAGTGAGACAGGGGGAAAAAAAAGAGTTACCATAGAAGCTACTGTGATAGGTGATGAGCTTGTGAGACTTCGTGGAGGTGGGCATCCCCTTGCGAAATCTACACACCATCTTTGCCAGCTCCTCGTGGGAATAGACTTCCTTGTCTTCAATTTCCTCTTTCTGCTCGCCGCCACCAGACTTGGTGGCATCGTCACCTTTGCGTCTGTTGAACATCTTGGGTGGCCAAACCTTTTGTTATAATAATATATATATATTCAGCTTCTGGCTTGAAGTCCTTCTTCTTCCTCTTTTTGTTGTTGGTTGTTGGTTTGATACAAATAGAAGTTAATACTAAAATGTGGCTTGGTGTGTGTGGCATTGGCTAACAACAGAATTCCTTATTTGCGTGCACAGAACTGGTGATTTAATAACCATGTCCGGTAATTTACCGAAATGTTTGATTACGACTGGACACAACTAAATTGAATTTAAAGGCCATTTCAAGTTCTAAATAATAAACATTTCGGTAAATTACCGGACATGGTTATTAAATTTATTAGAACTGTAAATTGTGCAGTTACCGATGGAAAGCTGCACGAAGGGAGGGGGGAATGTGCAGCTTTACAGATCGATCGTTTGGTGTTCACAATCGACTCGGAATTGCAAAAAAATAAAAAATAAAAAAAATAAAAAAAATAAAAAAAAATAAAGATTGATTTAGAGTGGGTAAATCTATCAACATTGTTACCATATATTAAGGAGTGATGTGTCCTTGTTATCGTGTCTGACATCAAGTAAAGAGAAGGAATTTTTAATTTTATTATTACTTCTTCTTGTGGTGTGGTCAATTAGTAGTCCTCTTCATCGTTGCCAGTGAAGAGGCCACACTCAAAGTTTGCAAGGTCGTCCTCGGCCTCACATTTAGGCTTCACCAACGCGTTGGGCAGCCGCAGCTGTACTCCCTCTGCCACTATCCCACACTGTCACAACAAGATTAGATTATTTCCACACAATTAATTAATTGTTTGGCTCTACCAGTTGCCTCTCTCTGCTCTCTCTGCTCTCATTCTTATCTACTGGAAAGCAACTCCAGCGTGAAAGCGCCTAGAGCCCACAGTCACTAAGCCAAGGCATATACATCTCCTCACACTCACACACATCACATCACATCACACAACACCCGACACCACAGTGGATGGAATGGTATCATACGTTTATCCTGTGCTCTAGCTCATGAATGATTTCACGCACTTCGTGGGGTTTTCTGACATTCACCAGCAGTCGCTCTCGAAGGTCGTCATGCGCTTCAAAACTGTCAACAGACAACACGAAGATATCTTCAAT
Source organism: Acanthamoeba divionensis (assembly GCA_000826405.1). Taxonomy (NCBI): domain Eukaryota; phylum Discosea; order Longamoebia; family Acanthamoebidae; genus Acanthamoeba; species Acanthamoeba divionensis. Next base: position 8,302 of record CDFI01097186.1, on the reverse strand, counting down.
TGAAATGGCATAAAGAGGATACGATTTGAAAGAAGCCATAGCCTCAATCAAGAATCATAGTGCAGGTGAGGAGGGATAAAGAGCTTCGGGATAAGAGAGGAAAGGGGAGCATAAAGGAGAAGAAGTGACGCACTGTTTCTTCAAAAGTTTGCAAAGGTGGCCGCGCATCATTTTGGCCTTAGCAGGGTACTTGACGCAGTAGTCAATATATTCATGAGCAAGCGAGATCTTATCAGGTGTGGTATTGGAATACAGAGCTGGATTGTATAGTGTCGCTACAGCTGCCATCACTCCACAAGCCTGCATGTTGATGAAGTTGTATGTTATTCTTGGTGTTTGCAAATTAGTGATCCGTTCATCCTCGCCACCTCTGCTCTCTTGACCTCTCTGCTTACATACACCAGTGGCTTTGAGACACGGTTCTATGTCGTCGAAAGCGTCTATACTGCCATTGGAAAGTACAGGAATCGAAACAGATTCCCTAACTCGGCGAATGGCGTCCCAATCAGCAGGCGTTAAGTTGGCTCCCTTGTTGTCCCTCGTACGCCCGTGCACGCATAACAACTAATCCAATTACATTGCCACCAAACAGAGCCGATCATTGGTAATTAGTCCTCAGAGGGCAGAAGGTCAGTATTAGGGAATAAGGTGGGAGAAAGCTAAAAAAAGATGTACCTGAGCTCCAGACTCCTCGAGAAGCCTTGCAAGGGCAATTGTGTCCTCAAGGTCTGGCAATAGACGTATCTTCACCGTAACAGGAATTTTAAGGTTGATGTGTAAAGTAGATACTGCAATGAAAGGGAGAAACAACTGTCAGTGCTGGCTGAAGAAGAGACAACCATTAAACGTGTGATTCGCAGTACTCACCCATCGTTCGAAGAAGTGGCCAGTTGGGTTTATCTAATAAGAAAGCACCATAGTTCCCCCTCTTTGCAATGTTTTGTGGACATCCCAGGTTCACTGTTATGAGAGTTAGTTGATGCTTCCACGATCTGAATAGTGCTGAATTTCCATAAAATTCTAAACAAGAGACTTACAATCAACAGCGTCACAATGATCTTCCACATATTTTGCCGCTTGAAGCAAAAGGTCAGGATCGTTGGCACAAAACTGCACAATGAGTGGTCTGTCTTCGGGGCAGGTTGAAAACTCTTTCTTTCTGTAATATAATTGGAGGTGAAAAGGATGTGGTATACAGAGTGAGAATGAAAAGAGAGAAGAAACGACCAATAACTTAACGGGTGGGCACTTGTTTTCAAACCTGTATTTGGAATCTAATGCAAAATTTTTGGAATGGAACATGGGGGTATAGCATAGCTGAGCCCCATACTTTCTGCACAACATACGAAATGGCAGTTCACTTGCGTCCACCTGAGCATTATACATTCAAAGGCGTGTGGGGGGGGGGTAAGAGACAGTAGATGTAAAAGGAGTGACATAACAAATCCTTGTTGAAGATTGACTTGAAAAGGAAGAAGGGATATTGTACCATGGGCGCAATAACATATTTTGGAGAGCCAAGAACTTTGTGATAAAAATCCCAAGAGTACATTTTCTTGTGTACAGGCTCAGACGTCCCTGTGGTCGCCACATTCACGCCCTGCAACCGGGCATCCTGCTCTTCGGTGTCAAGATTTCGCTCTGGGTAGTCACAATCACAGGCAGCTTCCATTTGTGATGATCTCAAGTAATCTGATGGATTTTCTCCTAACTGCCACACCCTAACGGCGCAAATCTCAACACAAGCCCCAAAGAAAGATTTTTACGAATTTACTGCGATTTATAACTCCTTAACCCCGGCATTGAATTTGGACAAATCAAAAATCATAGAAAAATCTTTTTAAGGAGCCTTAACTTTTTTACATTGTCTTGAAATATATTTAGCTATTTGGATTGTGTTCATGACAACAACAAAAAGGGTGTATTTTCTGATCATGGATCAATCAACAAGATGGAATCCTTTGGAGAGAGAACTGGAACTGTGGCCATGCATAAATATGTACACACATACAATGTGCTCTACAACTCTGCTCCATAGTTTGTGAGGATGACATACCAGGCATGAATAATACCTTAGGGGGCGGAGAGAAAAAGAGAAGAAATGTTATTTAAGCAGTCACACACAAATAGAGAAGAGTTTCTTGTACCTCCAATCCAAAAGCCGACAATGCAGAGAATGATATTAATGCAGAGATGAATGTCAATTCCTCGCTTTATAATGACTGCAAGTGGTGGCAAGAAGATCGCCAAGATCATCAAGAGGATGTCGCCCAGAGTCAATCGTGCATTCATGTCGCCCATATGAGACTTCTTTCAAAAAAACGCTCCTTGCTCAATGAAAGTGTCACAAATTGTCGAGTGTGGGTGTGGGTGTTATCCCCCCCCCCTTTGGCCAGATATGGTCTGCCCCCAAGTTGGGAACAGGCCACAATCCCACGGAGAACAAACGGATATTTCTAATATTTCCCAACCAATAGGCATATTTATTTTTTGAATTTAATTGGCTATTGGATTACCCGTTTACAAATCAAAAATCAAAACTGGTTTACGCATTCTTCTAGACGAATCTGGCAAAAAGGACTTCTCGAATGTAAAAATCTAGAATATTCTAGGAAGGAAGAGCAGCACAAATGCTGCACAAAAATTGCAGCATGAAACACCCAGTGCTTTGTTGTTGTTGGCTGCAACGGCACACGAAGATTGTTCACATTCGCTGTTTGAATTCACAGCGAACCTCCTTTGCCCCTTCAATAAAACCCCTTCTCTCCCACAAAGATGGCCTTTCGTGATTTAGGATCAGCGAAGAAAAGTGTCTCCAAGGAGGGCTGGGAACAAAGCGAGTTTCCCATCCTGTGCGAGACCTGCCTGGGGGACAACCCCTATGTGCGGATGGTACCTCCTCCTTAGTCCCCCATCAGAGCTACATAGTAGAATTATGAGAACAGACTTCCGCCTCTTTTTCTTTGGATGTGTCTCATTTCAGATTGTGCTTTTTTTACCCCCCCCCCAAATCACTCTCTAAATCCATTTTCCCTCATCTGGACAACAACAGACCAAAGCCAACTTTGACAAGGAGTGTAAGGTCTGTGCTCGCCCCTTCACAGTGTTCAGGTGGCGGCCTGGATCCAAAGCTCGCCACAAGAAGACAGAGATTTGTCAAGTCTGTGCCAAACTAAAGAACATCTGCCAGACGTGCCTTCTCGACCTGCAGTATTGTAATTACCCCTCTCCTCCCTCTTTGTTTGTTTCATTAGATTCCAAAGAATTCTTTTTTTGCGCCTCTGACCGCCATCACTTTTCTTGACCTCCAGGTCTGCCTGTCCAAGTACGAGACAGCCAGGTCAAGAACGCAGAGCAGATTCCACTTTCAGAAGTGAACAGAGAGTATTATGCAGACCAAGCTGAACGCGCTGTAAGTGCTCTTCAAGAAACATTTTGTTTCTATGCTCCTGCATGTCGATTATTAACCTAATTTTGTTGCACTTCGCAGGTTGCACAAGGCAAAACAACCTATGGTAAAATGAACAGTCAAATGAGCGAAGTACTGAGAAGACTGCAAAGGACACAACCTTATTACAAGCGAAATGAGGCACACATCTGCTCATTTTTTCTCAAAGGAAATTGTAACCGTGGTGCTACTTGTCCTTATAGGTAAGTAGTTGTGTCTGGTCATCTGTATTAACATTTTTCTGAAACTCATCACTGTATTGTCTCATTTTCCACATTGTCAAGACATGAGATTCCGGAGGACAAGGGTGATTTAGCGCAGCAAAACATAAAGGACAGATACTATGGTGTCAACGACCCGGTGGCTAATAAGCTATTGAGGAAAGTTGCGCAGATACCCAACCTTCAGCCACCTGCTGACCCAGAGATCAAGACACTGTATCTGGGCAATGTGACCCCTCATGTTACAGAGCAAGACATACAGTACATATTCCCTCGCTTCATCAATTCATATAATTTTTCTTGTTGCAGTCGGTCAATAATTAACCTAATTTCTTCTATACAGTGATCACTTTTATGCGTATGGCGAGCTGCTGCAAGTTCGAGTGGTTCCTGACAAATCGTGTGCGTTCGTTACCTATAGTACAAGAGAAGGTGCAGCGAAGGCCTCAGAGGCTCTCTTCAACCGCCTTAATATAAAGGGCACGCCTATACGCGTTTCTTGGGGCAAGCCGCACGCTCAATCTGGAGGTACAGAGAAGCCACAGCCTTTCCCAGCACAACACGGAACGCATACTGAACGATGTACTAATATCTTTGTCCAACAAACTAATTCCAGCTCCTCCTCCGATGGGTCTGCCTCCTCCTCCTCCTGATTACTATATGCCTTCATTCCCTATGGGCCCAATGAGTGTGGCACCTCCCCCTGGCATAGCTCCACCTCCAGGTTTGATACACAACTTTTTGTACAGCCAACACTTCATTCTGATACTAATGCCTCATCTGCATTGCATCTTGTCCTGCTGATACCCTCAGGAGTTCTCCCACCTGGAGTACGACCTCCCCCAGGTCTTCCTGCTCCTCCTCCAGGGCTAAATTGGGGTGGCCATCCACCAGGTGTGTCGGCAACTGCGAAGCCCATTCCCATCACTGCTTACTACCCTTCCATGGACCCTCACCGCATGGGCGCAAGACCAGAAGAAGATCCTGCTGGTAAGTTACTCCCACACACCTTCATGTTCTTTACTCTGCGCGCTCTCTCTCTCCTCTTTCTGTGTGTTGGTTGTGTGTTGAGTGATAGATGTCTCATTTATTATTTATTTCCAAACAACACACAGGGCGCCAACAAGTTGTGCTTAATCCTTCCGATGAGGGCAAATAAAATAGAATATAATGGAATCAAAACATGTGTTGGTTTGGGTTTAGGTGTGTGTTGTGTGTTGTGGAATGTTTTTTTTTTTTTGAATATTTGATATCATCGTCGCATTATTATTTATTATAACAAGAATAAAGGAATCAAAAAGGAAAGGAAAAAAAGGGGATTAGAAGGTCACGCATTGCTGTGGTTAACCACCTCTGTTTCAAATGAGAATGACAAGAAGAACAATCACCAAGGAGAGACTGGAACGCAATGATTTACAGCTGCAGTGGGGAAAAAAGATGCATTTTTCAACACAACAAAAATATTATTTCGCATTCCAATCATTCTTCGCAACAAACTCAACCCCCCCCCCAAGAGGCCCCTGCTGCACAAATTTCAAACAAGACAAGATGAAACATATTACACAGCGCGCTTCTTCTTCCTCTTCTCTCACCTTCTCCGCTTTTGTCCCAGGAAAGAGCCCTTTGGTTTCTTCTTTGGCCCCGACTAAGATTCACAGCTCATTTTTATCAGCGAATCCTGGATTTAAGTATAATGCTACATTGGCCACCACAGAGGCCGGCCCAGCCCTCATCTTCAAACGATTTGCCACAAAGAAGACTGGCGGCTCCAGCAAGAACGGAAGAACTTCAAATCCTAAGTATTTAGGACCAAAGAAGAGCAATGGACAGGAAGTAAAAACCGGCCAGATAATAATGAGACAGAGAGGCACCAAATGGCATGCAGGAGAGGGCGTGGCTGCAGGAAGAGACCACACACTCTACGCAGTGAGCCCTGGCATGGTCGAATACACGGTATCTCACTTTCCCGTGCCTAACAGAAAGATTATCAGAATCATTCGCTTCGAAGAGGCCATGCAAATACGTTTGGAGCAGATGAGAAACCGTCCTTCCATTTTGTGATTTCATGTCATGGTATCTTGTCCCTTCTATAAAATAGTATTGAATTCAATTACAGTTCATACATTTGGTGTTGTTGCACCGCTGCTTGACAAGATGGAGTTCTTGCTCGAGGGGGGGGGATTAAAGAGAAAAACCGATGAAGCCAACGTATTTCAAATGGAATGGAATTATCAGCAGTCGATGAAAAAGAGCTCCTCTCTCTCATCGAGGGGGTGGTATCTTGTCAGACAGAAACAGTTAGCAGAAAAGATATAATTAGCGTCGAAGATCATGAAGAGGACGTAGAAATCACAAAGTGTGTAAAGCGAAAAGGAGCAGACGAGAGTTCTGCCATCATTGTGAGCGATGAAGAAGAGCTCATTGATTTTAGTGTTCCATCAGCATCAGTAGGAAAAATGATGCAAAGTTTTGAGGACGATGACAATGTTGAGGATGATGTTGTGGCCCTTTATGAGATCATCAACATAAGAGATGACAAAGATAAGTTTACAGCATATCTTCAGGGCTTGGGGCGCCGCCCGGAACCTTGCGATGGCCAGCCATCTTTCTACAGGAGAGGAAAGCCAGATTGGTCGACACTGCCTGCAGAGCTTCTTGTCTACTTGTTCCAGTTCGTGCATCCACGGATCCTCATCGAAAGACTCTCCAAGGTTCTTCATCCCCCCCCCAAAAAAAAGAGAGATTTTCAGAAACCTCACGGCCACGATGCTTCTACCAGGTATGCGATCGCTGGCGAAGTGTTGTGAGGTACATTGTGCACAACAAGGCCACAGACTATTTCTGGTATCTTGTGTGCACTCCCAGTCTGCGTCGTGGCCCTTTCAAAGGCCACACCCCGCTTCCTTTCAAAGGTTTGATAACCTTTCTTCTCCATCTCCCTTTGCTTGCAACGATTGTTTGTAATGAAATGAACACATGGTTTTCATACTTGGTGGCGAAGGTGGCAGCCAAGAAGAAGACACAACGCAATACAAAGATGTGTACTTTGCGCGCCTGAGACAAAAGGCAGATTCCCAAAAGAAAGGCATTTCCACTGCAGAGAGGATAAACAGAACAATGGAAGCACTGGCCAAGAAGAGAAGGAAATTGGCGAAGTGATGAATTTCGATTATTGATTGGCGGAAAGGCGCCTGAAGGTAAATTTCCGTTTGATTTTTCATTGAACAAATAATTATCCGAATAATTTTTGATTGGCGGAAAAAAGCAATAAGACGACATTACACATTCCGATCGTTCTTTCGAAAATGAAATAATCAATACAACCAATGAGAAATCGCAAATACGTAATTGCTCGTCCTCACAAAAATCAATCAGCCACATAACTGTGATTAGGATCTCCGGACTTTGTAGAGATATTCAGAGAATGTCGGCGGTACCGCAGGCAACCCAACGGAAGAAGTCAGTTGGCGACATTCTTTTGGACATGCGATGCGGTGGCCTGTATAGTTTGTCTGTACAGAGATGTCTTATGTCGACATGGTGGATGGGAATTGTTTTGCGAAATTAATTGGCTGATGGGGAGGAGCGAAGAAACCTTTTTTTTCTTTTGCAGAGAGAGAGAGAGAAAAGGGGACTCAGAAGAAGACCGAAGTGAGTGAAGTGGGCTGTTCTTCTTCTTCGCTTTCTCTCTCTGGAACAAAAAAATCTTTGTGGGATTGGCAGTACTTCTACCAGACTCTGAAGGGGTCTCTTTTCATACGAAGAAAAGAAAATATAGAAAGAGAAGAGTTGCCTTATTTTTGGATTTTTTTTTTGAGGGCAATCAATCAAACAAGGCTTGCAGGAAGAGTTGAGCTCAAGTCTTCTTTCTCAGCACAAAGTGCACAGGTGCTTTTTCCTTCCTTTTGATATTCATCTCCTTTCTGCATCTTTCAAACAAACTGAAAAGATCCAAATGCCTGATGGTGCTGTGTGTGAATGACCTGTTAGAATTGTTTGATCAATTGTTGAATGTTTGGTTCTTCTCCCTGTAACAGTCAGAAGAAGAAGAAGAAGCAGACAAAAGATCTCGAGTGATTTTGACAAGATTCTTCATTGTAAGTGGTGTTATTTTCCCATCCTTCAGTTCAGACTACATTTTTAATTCAATTCTTCTTTGGGCAAAGAAAGTAGAGGATGAAAGTGCGAGCGACAAAGCATAGAAATGATCTCATCTATGAGTGGGACCTCTGCGAGGAGCGTTCTGCTGCATCTCCCGAGTCTTTGAAGCGCACAATTGGCAAAACACGACGAGTAACTGTCGCTGCAACAATCACATCACCAACAGCAGCATCGCCTGAAGCATCCAGAAGACGACGGGCCTCTTCGGCTGCTGCTGCATATTCCTCCTCTTCCAGTGACCTTGTTGGCCATTCTCCCAAGCCTAGAAAGGTGCAACTCCCCCAGAGCCCATGGCCGCCATACATCTCTCTCTCTCTCTCTCTCTCTCTGTGTGTGTGTGTGTGTGTGTGTGTATGTGTTTCCAAATCCTTCTTCGTTCCTTTCTTTGCCAAAGGAGTACAGCGTATCGAATCTTCAAAACTAATATGCACCCTTTTAGAGAATTGCACAACAGTCTTCCTGCAGAGAAGAG
>CDFI01097174.1:0-15599 GCA_000826405.1 Acanthamoeba divionensis | reverse complement strand
CCCTGAAGAACTTAACACTTGGGTAAATCGTAAATGTACAGAAAATTTAAGGTTAATTTTCTTTAATGAAACAAATTTTGAGTGAGGACAGATTTTGGTTTCAGCGGTGAAGTTTTCATCAGCCGACCTAGCTCAGTCGGTAGAGCGCAAGGCTCTTAACCTTGTGGTCGTGGGTTCGAGCCCCACGGTCGGCGATCATCAATTTTTTGCTATTTTGGACTTTTACCAACAGTACAAAGCAGCAATCCTGCGCAATTTGTGCTTGCATTCCTTTATTTCATTTTGGGGCCATTTCGTGACACTACCAAACGGCTGAGTGAAAAGGCCTAAAAACATACTGCTCGTTGTGCTACATTGGCATTGAGCAGGTCACCACCACAACGAGCATCCCTTCATCCCAGCTTGGCTACATTTGGCCAAGCCCTGTAATCGTTTGTGCAAAAAAACACTCCATCAAGTTCAACTTCCTTTTCCTTTTCACACTGCGAAAAGAGAAAGAGCTGGGCCCCTCATCATATGGATATTGGAAGAATAATAATAATAAAGTGAAAAATTGGTTTGTTTATAAATGATATCTTGAGGTTGGCATCGAAAACATCATTTAAAAAAAACATGTGGAGATTTGGATGTATAAATAAATTGAACGCCAAAAAAAAAGGGCGATTACTTCTGTACGCTTGCCAGGGTGGCATTCACAATGGGCACCAGCTGCTGCAGGTGACTTTGCTCATTGAGGAACAAGTGGCCAGCATCTACTCGGTGCAGCTCGAAGGAGGCACTGCTGAAGGTCTTCCAAGAGGTGAGCTCGTCCTCGTTCGTGAAGATTGTGTCCTTTGTAGCTGAGACGGCAACGATGGGTCCGCTGATGACAAGCTTGTTGCTGGCATCAAAGTCGTTGGCCTTTCTCCAGCGCAGATAGCGCTTGCCGAGCAGGATCTCTGCGCGGGTCAGGTTGCCATCAAGCGAAGTGTTGTCGATGAGACCAGCTTGTAATGCAGCCTTGAGGAAGTCCTCTATGGGAGCCTGCTCCAAGGCGCTGTCTGGCCAGGAATCCCACTTGTTGGAGAAGGGACTGCACCAAATACAACAAGTGTAAGCAAAGGTGTGATTGTAGGACGAAATGCTTGCAAAAAATAATTACCTTGGCACATCGGGGGAAGCAATGGCAGACACAATAAGAGAAGCACTGGCGTCAAAACGAGAGGCCACCTCATAAGCAAACAGGCCACCCATAGAATGGCCAAAGAAGACCCAGGGTGCCTTGTGGTTTGCTTCGATTGCTGCAAGTTCCTTAGTAAGAAGAGGCAACAGATCGTCCCACTGGGCAATGGTCTGCGGCTGCATGACCCACAACTCAACATCCTTAGGCAAAAAGCTGGTCCACTGCTGATATACTGAAGGAAGGCCTCCAAGATACGGGAAGCATACAATTCTCGCCTTGGGTGCAGATTCTGTCACTCGCTGATAACAGACATAAACATCTTTGCTAAGAACTACAGTTTGGGCTTGAGTATTGCTTGCGCTAGTGGCGTTTGACTGGGCAGCTGGAGAGGAGGCGATGGAGGTGACCGATAAGATCTTCACTGCAAGGTCGTTGATGCTCTTTCCGCCAGTCAGGTCAAGTACGGAAAGACTGGTCTTCATTTCCTTGTCAATCCAGTTCTTCAACTCGACTGCCATCAAGGAATCAACTCCCAAATCAGACAGTTTGTGGCTTCCCTCAATATCTTCCGTAGATACTCCAAGCATGCTACCCAGCTTTTTCTTCAGGCTGTCTTTAAGCACTTCTGGTCTCTCTTCTTCAGTCGCTGCCGCAAGCTGCTGACTAACAGACACAGCATTCCCTTCAGCTGAAGATGAAAAAATGTCAATATCCTGATTACCACACTGGTAGTGAATTTTTGGATCTAAAACAAGATATTACCTGCTTCCGTAGTCTCAGCACTGCTGTTGTCCTCATTGAGGAGACTGGCAAAGCGGGTTGTTGTTAAGCTGGGCAGAGTGTTGGCAGCAACCTTCCACTCAATAGGAGCAGCCGCTATAAGGAGACCATAGATTATTATACGCTCTTGGACATATATATACATCAACAACTAAATGTACGCATCGACTTACCAACTTGTTTTGGCAAATCAGTAATGGCCCATTGTAAAACGTGCACGGCATCATCAATACCCAGAGTATGTATTCCTCTCTTTCGCATGGTTTCTTCCAAATCTTTTCTTTCTGCTACGTATCCCACGTCACCAATTGCTCCCCCTGCACAATAGCAAAAAAGGTTTAGAAGAATTAAAGCATTTTAACAAAGCGAAAGCTACATACAGTTGATGGACACCAAAGGCAAATTGGCAAATTGAGGGCATGAAGTGAGAGCATCCAAGTAAGCGTTCGCTGAGGCATAGTTAGACTGGGCAAAATTTCCTACTACGGCAGAAATTGAAGAGTACAAAATGACGAAGCGGAGTGGTTCGCTTGCCAAAAGCTGCAAGAGGTTTTCAGTGGCCTGCACTTTGGGTGCCACCACTTTCCTAAACCTATCTCCAGTCATTTGATCAAAGAGACAATCATCAAGAACCATAGCAGCTTGCATCACTCCACCAAATGCTGCTCCGTTGAAGTGAGCACGGATGCGGGCAAGTGCTTGGGACAGTTGATCAACATTCACAACATCTGCCTTCTCAACTGCCACATCAGCGCCTAGTTCTGTCAGCTCTTTTATCTAGGGGAAAACAAAACTCTTAATGACCATGCGTATTTAATTGATTGTAAAAATGGAGTAGTAGCTTACAGTTTGAAGGGCGCTGGGTGTTGAGGCTCCAGATCTGGAGATGAATGCCAACTTCGTAGCATTGTTTTGTGCCATCCATTTGGCCACCGCGCTTCCAAAACCTCCCAATCCTCCGATGAGAAGGTAAATCAAGCTGTTGTCAAATTTGAACTCTGGGCTCAACACTTGGACTGACTCCTCAGGATCAAGGGATAAGATAACTTTGCCAATGTGCTTGCCTTGTTGCATAAACCTATGGCATAAATTAAATGAGAAATGATACTCATCACAAGATGTATAATGGAAGGTCTTACCTGAAGGCTTCTTCCACCTTCGTGAAAGAGTAGACCTTTCTTGGCAAGGGCTTCAGCTTGTTCTCATAGAAGAGGTTCATCAACTTTCTGAACAATTTGCCAGAAGTCTTTGGATATGCACCATTAAGTCTGTCCAAGTCAATAGCAAAGAAGGACAGATTCTGGCCAAAAGGTAAAAGGTCTAACTTGGAGTTGCCATAGATGTCACGCTTGCCAATTTCAAGGAATCTTCCAAATGGAGAAAGTACAGAGACACTCTTTTTCAATAGATCTCCAGAAAGAGAATTGAGCACGATGTCAACTCCCTTGCCATTAGTCTTCTTCATGATATCACCGACGAAGTCAAGATTACGCGAGTTCATTATGTGATCAGAGGGAATGCCTGTTTATAAAAGAGTGTCACCAAAAAGTTGGCACTTAAGGTCAGTTGTTCAGCTACCAAAGAATACGCTCTGCTGAACACTCACCTAATTCTCTTTCTAAGAATTCTGATTTGTCTTTTGTGCCCACAGTAGCGTAAACCTCTGCTCCGAAGAGCTTGCAGAGCTGTATAGCTGCTTGGCCCACACCTCCAGCAGCAGCATGAATAAGCACCGTTTCTCCAGGCTTCACTCTTGCCAATTCCTAAGTTTTGAAAGGATGAATAAGTGCCACATACTACATGACCAATCGGGATGTCTATACCTTCAGAGCGTAGAGTGCAGTTAGGAAAGTGGCAGGTATGGTTGCTGCCTCTTCGAATGTCATCCAGTCTGGAAGCTTCACAACCAGTTCGCCCAAAGTTGTTACGTGTGTGGAGTAGCAGTTTTTAGCTACACACACAACCCTATCACCAACATTCACATCTACTCCTTCACCTAGTAAACGAACAGATAACAGTCAGTAGAGCATCTAGATTCTAAGATTCCTGCTGCTTGATTGTGGTCAGCGAAGCAGTAAAATTGTTTCCTGATTTTCGTACCCTTGGATACAACTATGCCAGAGCATTCTATGCCGAGGCGGTGACCACAAAAACCTCCCTCAACAGCATCTGCAGAAAGCATGCCCATAGCCAACATGACGTCCTTGAAGTTAAGGCCAGTTGCAAAGACCTGGACTTCCACTTCACCTGGCCCAACAGGCCTTCTTTCGCACTCTCTCCACTGCAAGGTATTAAGCAGACCAGCAGTTCCAACCTAGAGGGTAAAACAGAGAAAACGTTAGCTTATCTATCGTGATTAACATCTAAAAGAAAAGATTGATCTCATACCTCTAATTGGATACTGCTGTCCTTCAGCTTTTTAATTGTTCTCTTCTGCAAATCTGCAGATACGCGCTTGGGTGCCACTCTGGGCACAGATACTATTCCTTCCTTGCCTCTTATTACAAGTTCGGCCTCCTCACTTAAAGGTGTGGAGTGAATGGCTTTGTAGATGTGAGATACAACTTCTGAGGTATCATAGGCGGGGTCAAGATCCAAAACACAACTCAAGAGACCAGGCTTTTCATTCTTCATAACGCGTGAAAAACCAACAAGAGGGGAGTTCTGCGGTTTTGTCACATTCATGTTTCCTCCTGAGGTAATCCAATACACTTTGGAGCACTTGTTCACAAGTGTCTGCATTTTCTGTAGCTCTGCATCACTTATGCCCTCATAGATAGAGGGGGAATCCAAAGATTGTAAGTAAACCACAGAGGCACCATCAGGGATTGCCGAGACATCTTCCTCCGCAATGCTAACAGAGACCGAAGGGTTGTTCTGCTCTAATGATTTTAGGAGTTCAGGTGCCACTTGGTTTTGTGTATCCCTTACGATATACCATTTGGGCGCGGTAAACAGAGAAGCAGAGGGCAACGCAGGAGACGAAACAAGGAAGGTTCCGTGTATGGAAGAAGCAACGCGGTCATGGACCGAATTGATTTTATGCCATCCACTATCGGTGAATGCCTTTTTCCATCCTTCTTCTGAGAGAGTCGGGCCCACACTCCTTCTGTCGGGATCCTAAATAATTTTAAATAAACTAAGAAGGGCTGTCTTTTGTTAAAACAAAACGGTGTGAGCCCACCTCGAATCTCCACCATCCAGAGAGTGTGCCGAACACAATTTGGATCCACATTGGAGTATTGATGAACTCGTTCATGAGCAGATGGCCACCAGGCACAAGCAGTTTGCGAACATGCTCCAATGTACGGACTATGTCCACTGTAGCATGCAGGACATCTGTTGCTATGATCAAATCGTAACCTAGACATTCAAATACACGACACATAAGTGATTAGTCGGGTTTGGTCATGGATAAAAAGATTTAGATCAAGAGCTCACCAAACGGAGAAAAGCCTTGTGCCTCAGTGTCCTTTTCAACATCAAGAACTTGGAACTTCATGCGAGAAGCCCAATTGGAAAACTTGGCTTTAGCCTTCTCAAAGAAGGAGGGAGAAATATCTGTGAAGGTGTACGAAGAGAAGCGCTTGGCCAAAATAGGTAAAGCATGAGAGGTGGTTCCTCCCGTTCCTTTGAACAGAGAAACAAACTGTTAGCAAGATCTTCTATTCAATAATACAAGTGGGATGAGTACCAGCGCCAATTTCTAGAACTTTGATGTCACCCTTCTTATGCGCAAGAAGATCCAGGATTTTAGTCAACACTTGGTTAGCTTCGTAGAAAGTGGGTCCTTTTTCATACACTCTGTAAATTGTGTCATCTTTGAACACGACAGATAGAGGATCTGTTGCCCCAATCATAACATTCACCAAGTTGAAACCCACTCTGTTCATTATCAAATTCTCATCGGTCATCGTTTTCTCTGCTTCTTCGTCTAGGACTGAAGGAAGAGCGCATATTTGTTTCTCTTTGTTCTTTTCAACAGCTTCTTCAATCCACGAATAGAGCTTCTGATACAAGGGGGTGATTTTGGCCTTTAGCGCAGCATCCTTAGAGAAAACTTCGACCACATTGCGCATATAACCCAAAGCCAATTGATCAGGTTCATCGTTCCATTTCTGCTCTGTTCCACTCACAATACTGTCCAATTGTTCCTTTTCAATCACTGAGAGAACATCTTCTTTCCACACCGTTTCATACAAGACTTCGTTCCATTTCTTGGCATTTGTTTCATCACTCTTTCCTCCTTTCTTGCCAATTGATGCACACATAAGGCCTTCAATGCGCACCTTTTCCTCTCCTTCAAGATTGAATATTCTTATATCTCCAATAAAGCTATTGTTATTGGGTTTACGGGCAGTGGCATGCACATAATATTTCTCCTCTCTGCACGGAGACAGCACGTGCACCTTATCAATGTGGACTGTTCAAGACAACATGTTGATTAAGATACATGAGTGCAAGCGTTATATCAAAGGAGCATTGCGATAATATTGATACCTGGCAGATATGATTCAGACAAGCTACTTCCTACAGCACCAATGACAACTTGGAAGCAAGCGTCAAGGATTGTGGGATGCAATGCGTAGGAAGAGCCGGCTGGCGGGAGAGCACATTTCATTGCTTTCAGCACAGCGAAAGCTTCGTTTTCGGCTCTCCACATCTCATCAATGCCTAGAAAGAAAAGCGATTTTTCAACGGTGAGAATGTCACACGGCAACACAATACATGTATTTTTCTGCTTACCTTGGAAATTGGGGCCGTATTCCAGACCAGCCTCATTAAATATTCTGTAGATTTCATCCTTGGAAATAAAATCTGAACATCTGTCCTTGATGGATTTCAGGAGATCTTTGGCATTTTCGTTGTTTTCTTCTTTTCTTTCAATTAGTGCGTATTTGCCTGTGCAGTGTTCTTGCCAAACATTGCTGCCATCAGCTGAGAAAATGGTGAAAGGAGCCCCTTCAGCGTCCTTGGACTCTGCGGGCTGCAAAGACAGCTGTGTCTTAATTGAGGACGTATCATTTTCAAAGATCATTGCTTTCTTGAAAGTCAAATCTCCAATTATTGTTTCTGCGTTGGCAGAACCCTTGTCCTTACTGTAGTTTCCAATGGCAATGGCCATCGCTATGTAGCCAGCACCAGGGAACACAATAGAGC
Source organism: Acanthamoeba divionensis (assembly GCA_000826405.1). Classification (NCBI taxonomy): domain Eukaryota; phylum Discosea; order Longamoebia; family Acanthamoebidae; genus Acanthamoeba; species Acanthamoeba divionensis. The sequence continues at coordinate 8,497 of CDFI01097174.1, read as the reverse complement.
CTTGGACACAGTGATCTGCGGATGGGACAGAGTCAATCAAAAAGAAAACTTGGCTATGCAAAGACAATGACAGTGTCTCAAACCAATTAGATAAGCAACATGTTGCAAAGACAGCTCGTTTTCCCATGCACCCTGAGCGTGATGTAGTCTATGGCCGAGAAGCTCGTGAGCTACCTCCCTGAAACGACTTTGTCTGGTCACCTGAAAATAGAAGAAATGGTGAGGGTACTGCTCTAGTAGGGGACTCATTATGGTCAGATATTCTACCTCGGATTCGTGCCAATAAGACTTGTGTTGCCAGGGGAACGTAGGTAAACCTCGCAAAAGGGAAGGTTTTTTGTAGCCTAATTTGGTCTTATCGTTTAGTACGGTATCCCAGCAAACGGAAATTCCAGCATCGTGAAGAGCACAAAGAGACAAAAGTACTCTCCTGAAAACCATATGATAAGAAAAGAACATAAATGGTCAAACAAACTGTTTCTCTCGCTGCAACCAATTGATCGGACAAGGATTGATTGAAGAATTAATTAGCAGGAAAGGATCGTACTTTTGCTCATCTTCCTTTCTAATAATAGAAGGGAGAACAGGGGGAGGTTGGTTGGTCAGCTGCATAAGGCACTGTCTCAGAGGACCTTGCAAGGCGGGATGTGGGCCAATTTCGACAATTACATCTATCTTAAAGGAGTTCATCGCTTTCTCGACTGCCGGCCAGAAGCGCACTCTAGAGACCAAGTTTCTGACCTTGGGTTGCGTAGTTATGACAGCATTCAAGTTAGAATTCTTTCCAATGACTGTGGCGAAGTCCAAAAAGGTAACTTACCCAGTATTTTCCATCAAGATCAGAAGCTTTGCAGAGCTCACCAGTTACTGAAGAAATCATGGGCACGTCTGTTTCTTCTTTGCCTGGCTTCAAGTTAGCCAGCAGTTGAATAAGTTTATCACCAACTGGGATCATGTGATGGCTATGGTAAGCACAGTTAATTCTCAAGAAAGTACAGAAAATTCCCCTTTCCTTAAGGATTTCACCAATTTCGTCCATCTGCTTTGAGTCACCAGATATAGTCACATTTCCAGGACTATTTACTGCAGCTATTCCCACTTTGCCGCGGAATTGATCGGAAGAGAGGAATTCTGAGGCCTCTTCCTCAGTCATGCCAATAGCTGCCATTTTGCCTATACCATCGACACTCACTTTCATTGCCTCGCCTGTTTGCAAAAAGAAAAAAATTAGCACAAAGGTTACCATTAATAATACAGCAAATAAGGGGTATACCTCTTGAAACTGCAGTAAGGATTGTCTCTTCAAGAGTGAGAGCTCCAGCAGCGTACGCAGTTGCTATCTCACCACTGCTATGGCCCAATACAACATCTGGACGAACGCCCCAGTGACGCCATAACCTGACAAGCGAGACTTGCAATGCTGTAGTGCAAGGCTGAGAGATGTCCGGTCTATTAATTATGCTTTCATGCTCCTCAGCAGCCAAGACATCGAGCATGGACCAGCCAACAAGATTCTTAATGATTTGCTCGCATTCTGTATTGAAATAACAAGTAAGGATTTTGTACAGCCATTTTTTCCAGCTTAACCAAAGGATGATTGTACCTTTCATGTATTCAAGGAAAACTGGTTCATCCTTCATAAGCTGTCTGCCCATGGCATACCACTGTGCTCCCTGACCAGTGAACACAAAGCAAACCTTTTTCTCTTCCTCTGTATCTGGTACTTTGGTAATCTTGGCTTTGCTCAACTCTCTAACAAGTTCCTCTCGCGAGGAGGCAACGGTTGACAGCCTGTATGGATAGTGTGACCTGCGGGAAGCCAGGGTATAGCTCAAATCTTGTAGCTCAAAGCCAAAATTGTCCTCCTTCAGCCTTTCCTCAAACTTCTTCTGCAGTTCAGAAAGAGCTTGCTTTGTGTGAGCTGACAGAGTAATTGGGAACCACTGAGGGGGTTTTTCGCTCGAGGCAATAGAGGACGCATTGGGGTGAGAAGGTGCTTCTTCCAAGATCGCATGTGCATTACTGCCTCCGAAGCCAAAAGAATTAACGCCTTTAAGAAAGATGGAACTACGTAAGCTTACAGCAAATACAATGGAGCGATATGGTAAAGAACTCTCGTACCAGCACGTTTTGTTTGGCATGCAGGCCACACAGTAGGCTTCGCAGCAACAGACAGACGTAAGCCGTCAAAATCAATATCAGGATTGGGCGTAGTGAAATGCAAGTTTGCTGGAATTACGCCTATCAAATTAAAGAAATATACGTCAACCCAGAAAACCACCACTGGAGCAAGTTCAAAATAATATATTACCCTTTTCCATAGCCAAGATCGCCTTAATGAGGCCTGCAAGACCTGAAGCACCTTCCAAATGTCCGATATTGCTTTTAACGGAGCCAATAATCAATGAAGGGTCACTTGGAGCTCTGGTAACGCCAAGGGCCGCTCCAATTGCTCCTGCTTCGACGGGGTCACCCGCCCTGTTCAGATGGAATTGCGATCGGCAGAAGATGAGTACCAGGTTTTTTGAATACATTCCTTTGTATTTCTTCAAATCTTATTAAGATCAGAGAAAATGCCAATTCTTTACTCTTAAATTATTACCTTGTTCCAGTTCCGTGTGCTTCAATATACTGAACATCAGCGGCCTTCAAGCCAGCCTTGCTGTACACCTCCTTCAGGAGCTTCTCCTGGGCGTCCATACCAGGGAAAGTCAGCCCTTGTGGTGTCTTACCGTCCTATTAAAGACAATGACAAAAAAGGTACAATTCATAAATAAGAAGAGTCCAGGAAAGCAAAAACAATGGAATTTTAGAAAGAAAAGAGAAGGTTTGACGTTACTTGGTTAGTGCCGGTACCACGGATAATAGCCCTTATGGAGTTATTGTTGCGAGCCACCATTGATACCTGCTCCAAAACGACAACACATACTCCCTCACTTCTCACATAGCCATTACCAGCTGCGTCAAACGCCTTGCAGCGACCTTAAGGTCATGAGCAAACAACAAATTGTTAGTTTCCTTGTCAAGAGGTTGTTTATGAAGAAGCATGGTGGTACCATCAGGAGAAAGCATGTGAAGCTTAGCAAATGCAACAAACATTTCAGGCAGAAGATTGGTGCTGGCTCCGATTACGATTGCTCGTTGACACTCGCCTCTCTGAAGGCTTTCACAAGCCAAATGCAAAGCAACAAGGGAAGAGGAGCAAGCAGTATCAACAGTGAAACTAGGACCATGAAGATCGTAGAAATAAGATACACGGTTGGGTACTATACTAGAAGCGCAGCCAGTCTAATTATTTAGACAATTAAAACAAAATGAAGTAAATTCCAATGTTTGCCAACGTTTGTTAGAAGACGAAAGTGCAAAATAAACCATTTACAAACCTGCACATAAGGCCTAATTTTATCTACATCAGCTACTTGGAGCTTATGGTAATCAGAGAAACATACTCCAGAGAATACACCAGTATTGGAACCGCGCAGCGTTTCTAAAGGTATTCCTGTATCTTCAAGAGCTTCGTAAACCACCTCCAGCACCATCCTTTGCTGAGGGTCCATCACTTCAGCTTCTCTGGCACCTAGTGTATGTATGGTTAGCCATATAGCTTAGTGTGATGATCGTTTGGGGGAAGGAAGATAGAAGGGCATGATAACGAGTAGAAAAAGACGTAGATTGCTACTACTACTACATACCAATGTGGAAAAAGGTTGCATCGAACTTGTCTATATCATCAAGGAAGCCACCCTGAGTGGTAGGCATCTTTCCGGGCTTATCAGAATCAGGATCGTAGAAAGCTTCTGTGTTCCATCTTTCGGCAGGTACCCTGGTAATTGAGTCAACGCCCTCTTCAAGATTTTTCCAGAATTCACTAATGTTCTTGGCCTTGGGTACTCGGCAGGCCATGCCAATGATGGCCACATGCTCACTCTGATTCGAGTTGCCCACCTTAGGGGGAACCTCGCTTGAGCTGAGCGAGTGGTCTGTATCAATTTGTTCCTCTGTGGTTGGTGCATGGCTTCCTTCATTAGTATCCTAAGACATAACTATTTTAGTGACAAAAAATTTTGTGAAAGAGATTAGCGTTGTCTTTTCCTTACCTTAAATGAGTTTATTTCTTGGTCGATGAACTCAGCGATTTTGGGAGAAATTTTGGTGTAGGCATCAGACAAAAGTGTATCCACAATCTGTTCAATGGTCGTGAATTCGTCAAACATAGTGGTAGGCAAGCTACAGCCCAGCCTGTCCTCAAGCTCACGAATGAGTTGCATCTGTCTCATAGAATCCATACCATAAGACCTAACATCGCTGCTGAGATCAATTTTGTTGGCATCCAGATTCACGGCTTCGGCAACTCTTGAGGCGATATATCTCTGGAGAACAGTCTTTTTTGGTTTGACGGCCTGTGGAGTGCATGCAAATACAAGTCAGAAAATCAACAAGCAAAATATAGAAATAATTCCAACACACCTGAATCATTTTGTCCACAATCCTCTTGGAAAAGGTCTGAGAATCAAGCCTTGCCAGGGCTGAATTGAGATAGTTGTATCGGCATGCATAGCGCATAATCTTGCCGCTTGAAGTCTTGGGGATTGTGTGGTCCTTTACCAACACAACCTCATGTAGCTCTAATCCATTGAAAGCCTGGGCAACTGCAAGCTTGAGTGATTGTTGAAGCTGCTTTATTTCGTCTTCAGCCAAAGCTTTTCTGACTTCAGCCACGGCTATGACCTTCTTGTCACTGCCTTCAGACGTAGTCGAGAAAACTGCAGTGCAACCTGTATAAACGGAAGATAAGAGAAATGCATTTGATGGTGGTGGTGAACATTGAAAGGAAACAGAAGAAAACGCACCAGGCCTAACAAGATCACTTGAATTTTGAATTGTCCATTCAATGTCCTGTGGGTAGAAATTCTTTCCGCGAAGGATGATAAGATCCTTCAGGCGGCCAGTGATGAAGAGCTCGCCTGTCTCGTCAAGGAAACCCAGGTCTCCAGTGCGAAGATAGGACTTTTCCTCACTATCACCCACTATTTTTGCTGCAAATGTTTCTGTCGTTCTGTGCAAAATGCAATGGAGTTGAGTGCTTTCTCAGTGGTTAAAATTCTAATTAAAGTTGAAAGAAACACCCTAATTACCTTTCTGGTTGAGCATAGTATCCACGGCATACTCCTGGACCTCTTGCCCATATCTCACCTACATGAAGCGCAGGACAAATTCTTTGTGTCTCTGGATCCACAATTTTGATCTCGCCCTCCAGTAGGCTTTTTCCACATCCTACTAACCTTTCAGTCGGCTTGTAACTTGCCTCAGAGATCTCCTCATCCTCCGAGTTGGGTTGCTTTGAATCACGATTCTTGACTGCTCTAAAAGTTGGTGGAATACCTCTGGTACCACCAGACAGAATAAGAGTGGCCTCTGCTAGGCCATAACAGGTATAAAATTTGTTAATGGTAAACCCACAAGGTCCAAACTTCTCTGTAAATCTTTCCAGTGTCTGTGCCAAGATAGGCTCTGAACCATTCAGTGCGACCTGCATGAAGTGGGAGTTAAGTACCTGGATTCAAAGTTTACAAAATAAAGCTCAATACAGAAGTGTTGTACCTTGAGGTGATCCAATCTGAGAGATTGGAGTTGTTCTGAAGTAACTTTGCGTATACAGAACTCGTAAGCAAAATTGGGGGCTGACACATGTGTCACCTGAACACCAAAAACGCAAGTAAGGAAAACAAAGAGCTTTGTGCTTTTTGTGAAACAAAGTGAGAGATCGACCCACTGACCTTATGTTCAGAGATGAGGTGAAGAAACAAGTCTGGCCTCTTTAAGAATGTGTAGGGAGACATCAGCATCATAGGCATGCCCGAATACAAAACCGAAATGACATTGCCCACAAGCCCCATATCATGGTAGAGAGGAAGCCAGCACAGGCCAAGATTTCCTTCGGCTTGGGTATCCAATAATTTGCTGATCGATACAGCATTATAGACGGCATTGGCGTGCGTTACAAGCACGCCCTTGGGGAAAGCTGTGGAACCAGATGTGTACTGTTTATTGGAAGTAGAAATGGTGTTGTTTTAGTTGGCTGTTTGAGTGCATACACACACCATGCACCTAAAATAAAACACATCCCCTTGCATTTGGGAACAAGTAATTTCACGGAGATAGAAATCTGATTATCATACCAGAGGGATTTTGTTTTTAAGTTATTTGTCGGCAGAAATGCAATAAAGCATTTCATTTGGTACAATTTCTAGAGTTTTCATGGAAAAATTGAGCGCATTCCAATCATTCCCGCCGACAATCAATTAATATAACATTAATTAATTATAATTGTCATTCCGAGTTTCTCAAACGCCATTGGCCAAATTATTCGGCTCATGGGATTGGCGGGAAAGGGACAGATCTGTTTCTGGGGGCGAGCGAGATGGAAGAAAGAGAGAGAAAAAAAAAATATTGAAGGGGAGAGGGAAAAGAAAACGAAGAAGAAGAAGAAGAAGAAAGGAAAACAAAAGCAACAGAAGAAGAAGAAGTGTCTAAAGGTTATTATTATTACCTGTATATAGGCAATGCTGGAGGGGCTCACTGGAGGACGAACCCATTTCTGTGGGTTGTGGCGTTCGTATTTGTCCAGTTCGTCGATGTTGATGTAGTTTAATTTCTTTAGGGAGTAGCCTCCTTTGGCGAGAGGATTTAAGAGTTTTCGCTGGATAGATTTGTGGAGGCTCCCCGTTGTGAGCACGAACTTGGCCTCGCTGTCGAGCACCAAATTATCCAGCTGTGTTTGTTTGTTTGTTTGTAGGACACAACAAAGCAAGTGAGCAAGTGTGCTTTTCCAGGAGTTGAACTCTGTGGTAAAAAGAAAGGGGGAAGGGAGAAAATCGCTCGAATCGAGCGATTTCAAGTCACCTTGTGGAAGTCCTCATCTTTGGCAGGGGGGTAAAGGGGAACTGCTATGGCGCCGGCGTAGACGCAGCCAAAGAATCCAATGAGGAACTGAATACTGGGCTCAAAGAGCAGCAGCACTCTTTGTCCAGTGGCTTGTTGCTCGATGAGTGAGACAGCAACGGAGCGTGCCTCGAGCTCCAACTCCTTGAAGCGCAGGCTCTTCACCACTTTACCGTTGTCCTCAATCCACGAGAATCCTGGTCTCGCCGAGCTCTCCACTTGCCTGGCCATCAACAATTCAATCAGGCTGTGGGGCACCAACTCCCCACCCACCCTCACTTCCTCGCTCGCAACTGTTTCTTTCTCGTTGCCATTGTTTAGCGTTTTTGTTGGTACGTTGTTCACTGCCACTGCCTGAGACATGATGTTGTTGTTATTGTTGTTTTGTTCTTCCTTTCTTCTTTGTTGTTTTTTGAAAATCGAATTCGATTTCTCTTCACAGGGGCAGTGTGGGGCGGGGGAATTCAGGAAGGGAGGCTGCCTCTGGGCTTTTTTGTGCTTGTGGATAAGCTTCACAAGAGTTTCCCTCTTTTCTTTTGCACACTGGACACAAAGAACAGGGAGAAGAAGGGCAAGGCAAAAGAAGAGAGATCAGAGGAGGGCAAAAGGCAAATGAAAGTCCTTTTCGATCGCTCGCACTGGCGGGAATCCAGTTCGACTCCGTCAATCATTGGTGTCGGAGATATCTACGGTGATTTTTCGTCGAATCAGAAATTTCGACGGAGTTAAATGTCCGTTTGACACCGGCGATTGAGAAGAAAACCCAACAATAATAAAACAAAAAATAATTGCTTGTCGTCAATGTAATGTGGCCTCATCCCACTGTGTTGCAATAGGGAGGGACACAGGTCATCACCTTCACACATGTGTGTTCTTGATGGTGATGACAGGGAGAAAGGAAAGAGCCATCATTATGGCTGAGGGTTGCGATGGTGATCCTCTTTGGCTATAATCTGATTCTCTCTTCTGGGAATTTTTTGAAGGAAACAATGGTTGTTTGCCCAACCTACAAGTGTGCAAACAACAACAGTGGCAAGCAATTCCAAAGCAGTGTGCGAAGAAGAATTACAAACAACAACAAACATGTTGGAACAGCTGAAAGCGGCAAAGCTCAAGAAGACTGAAGCGAAGGAAAAGCGTCTTATGCCCACCATATGTGGGGGCGATGAAGACTACCAACGCCTGATGCAAGAAACGTAACGTGCTCAATGAAGTGATATGGATTGATGATGAAGGAATTCTCACTAAATCTTCTTTATTTTGAACTCTAGCTATTTTGAGGAATATTGGGAAAAGATCAAATCGTTCACTTTTGCTTCTACCTTCGTTGGGCTGTCTGTTGAAGCTGCACAGGCGCTACACGATGCACATCTGCAATGGAAGGCAGGCCAGCAGAAGGACTGCTGGAAGGCCAGCCCAGTTCTGGTCGAGCTTGCCCACCAACTGGATGTCGCCCACAAGAGGCTTGGCACTGATGCCTTTTTCGTGAGACTCTCCTCACGAAGTCCCAAGGATGCCGCTCTATCAAGAGATGGTGAGCTCTAATCCCCCCCCC
>CDFI01097173.1:0-14947 GCA_000826405.1 Acanthamoeba divionensis | reverse complement strand
GGGGGGGGGATTAGAGCTCACCATCTCTTGATAGAGCGGCATCCTTGGGACTTCGTGAGGAGAGTCTCACGAAAAAGGCATCAGTGCCAAGCCTCTTGTGGGCGACATCCAGTTGGTGGGCAAGCTCGACCAGAACTGGGCTGGCCTTCCAGCAGTCCTTCTGCTGGCCTGCCTTCCATTGCAGATGTGCATCGTGTAGCGCCTGTGCAGCTTCAACAGACAGCCCAACGAAGGTAGAAGCAAAAGTGAACGATTTGATCTTTTCCCAATATTCCTCAAAATAGCTAGAGTTCAAAATAAAGAAGATTTAGTGAGAATTCCTTCATCATCAATCCATATCACTTCATTGAGCACGTTACGTTTCTTGCATCAGGCGTTGGTAGTCTTCATCGCCCCCACATATGGTGGGCATAAGACGCTTTTCCTTCGCTTCAGTCTTCTTGAGCTTTGCCGCTTTCAGCTGTTCCAACATGTTTGTTGTTGTTTGTAATTCTTCTTCGCACACTGCTTTGGAATTGCTTGCCACTGTTGTTGTTTGCACACTTGTAGGTTGGGCAAACAACCATTGTTTCCTTCAAAAAATTCCCAGAAGAGAGAATCAGATTATAGCCAAAGAGGATCACCATCGCAACCCTCAGCCATAATGATGGCTCTTTCCTTTCTCCCTGTCATCACCATCAAGAACACACATGTGTGAAGGTGATGACCTGTGTCCCTCCCTATTGCAACACAGTGGGATGAGGCCACATTACATTGACGACAAGCAATTATTTTTTGTTTTATTATTGTTGGGTTTTCTTCTCAATCGCCGGTGTCAAACGGACATTTAACTCCGTCGAAATTTCTGATTCGACGAAAAATCACCGTAGATATCTCCGACACCAATGATTGACGGAGTCGAACTGGATTCCCGCCAGTGCGAGCGATCGAAAAGGACTTTCATTTGCCTTTTGCCCTCCTCTGATCTCTCTTCTTTTGCCTTGCCCTTCTTCTCCCTGTTCTTTGTGTCCAGTGTGCAAAAGAAAAGAGGGAAACTCTTGTGAAGCTTATCCACAAGCACAAAAAAGCCCAGAGGCAGCCTCCCTTCCTGAATTCCCCCGCCCCACACTGCCCCTGTGAAGAGAAATCGAATTCGATTTTCAAAAAACAACAAAGAAGAAAGGAAGAACAAAACAACAATAACAACAACATCATGTCTCAGGCAGTGGCAGTGAACAACGTACCAACAAAAACGCTAAACAATGGCAACGAGAAAGAAACAGTTGCGAGCGAGGAAGTGAGGGTGGGTGGGGAGTTGGTGCCCCACAGCCTGATTGAATTGTTGATGGCCAGGCAAGTGGAGAGCTCGGCGAGACCAGGATTCTCGTGGATTGAGGACAACGGTAAAGTGGTGAAGAGCCTGCGCTTCAAGGAGTTGGAGCTCGAGGCACGCTCCGTTGCTGTCTCACTCATCGAGCAACAAGCCACTGGACAAAGAGTGCTGCTGCTCTTTGAGCCCAGTATTCAGTTCCTCATTGGATTCTTTGGCTGCGTCTACGCCGGCGCCATAGCAGTTCCCCTTTACCCCCCTGCCAAAGATGAGGACTTCCACAAGGTGACTTGAAATCGCTCGATTCGAGCGATTTTCTCCCTTCCCCCTTTCTTTTTACCACAGAGTTCAACTCCTGGAAAAGCACACTTGCTCACTTGCTTTGTTGTGTCCTACAAACAAACAAACAAACACAGCTGGATAATTTGGTGCTCGACAGCGAGGCCAAGTTCGTGCTCACAACGGGGAGCCTCCACAAATCTATCCAGCGAAAACTCTTAAATCCTCTCGCCAAAGGAGGCTACTCCCTAAAGAAATTAAACTACATCAACATCGACGAACTGGACAAATACGAACGCCACAACCCACAGAAATGGGTTCGTCCTCCAGTGAGCCCCTCCAGCATTGCCTATATACAGGTAATAATAATAACCTTTAGACACTTCTTCTTCTTCTGTTGCTTTTGTTTTCCTTTCTTCTTCTTCTTCTTCTTCGTTTTCTTTTCCCTCTCCCCTTCAATATTTTTTTTTTCTCTCTCTTTCTTCCATCTCGCTCGCCCCCAGAAACAGATCTGTCCCTTTCCCGCCAATCCCATGAGCCGAATAATTTGGCCAATGGCGTTTGAGAAACTCGGAATGACAATTATAATTAATTAATGTTATATTAATTGATTGTCGGCGGGAATGATTGGAATGCGCTCAATTTTTCCATGAAAACTCTAGAAATTGTACCAAATGAAATGCTTTATTGCATTTCTGCCGACAAATAACTTAAAAACAAAATCCCTCTGGTATGATAATCAGATTTCTATCTCCGTGAAATTACTTGTTCCCAAATGCAAGGGGATGTGTTTTATTTTAGGTGCATGGTGTGTGTATGCACTCAAACAGCCAACTAAAACAACACCATTTCTACTTCCAATAAACAGTACACATCTGGTTCCACAGCTTTCCCCAAGGGCGTGCTTGTAACGCACGCCAATGCCGTCTATAATGCTGTATCGATCAGCAAATTATTGGATACCCAAGCCGAAGGAAATCTTGGCCTGTGCTGGCTTCCTCTCTACCATGATATGGGGCTTGTGGGCAATGTCATTTCGGTTTTGTATTCGGGCATGCCTATGATGCTGATGTCTCCCTACACATTCTTAAAGAGGCCAGACTTGTTTCTTCACCTCATCTCTGAACATAAGGTCAGTGGGTCGATCTCTCACTTTGTTTCACAAAAAGCACAAAGCTCTTTGTTTTCCTTACTTGCGTTTTTGGTGTTCAGGTGACACATGTGTCAGCCCCCAATTTTGCTTACGAGTTCTGTATACGCAAAGTTACTTCAGAACAACTCCAATCTCTCAGATTGGATCACCTCAAGGTACAACACTTCTGTATTGAGCTTTATTTTGTAAACTTTGAATCCAGGTACTTAACTCCCACTTCATGCAGGTCGCACTGAATGGTTCAGAGCCTATCTTGGCACAGACACTGGAAAGATTTACAGAGAAGTTTGGACCTTGTGGGTTTACCATTAACAAATTTTATACCTGTTATGGCCTAGCAGAGGCCACTCTTATTCTGTCTGGTGGTACCAGAGGTATTCCACCAACTTTTAGAGCAGTCAAGAATCGTGATTCAAAGCAACCCAACTCGGAGGATGAGGAGATCTCTGAGGCAAGTTACAAGCCGACTGAAAGGTTAGTAGGATGTGGAAAAAGCCTACTGGAGGGCGAGATCAAAATTGTGGATCCAGAGACACAAAGAATTTGTCCTGCGCTTCATGTAGGTGAGATATGGGCAAGAGGTCCAGGAGTATGCCGTGGATACTATGCTCAACCAGAAAGGTAATTAGGGTGTTTCTTTCAACTTTAATTAGAATTTTAACCACTGAGAAAGCACTCAACTCCATTGCATTTTGCACAGAACGACAGAAACATTTGCAGCAAAAATAGTGGGTGATAGTGAGGAAAAGTCCTATCTTCGCACTGGAGACCTGGGTTTCCTTGACGAGACAGGCGAGCTCTTCATCACTGGCCGCCTGAAGGATCTTATCATCCTTCGCGGAAAGAATTTCTACCCACAGGACATTGAATGGACAATTCAAAATTCAAGTGATCTTGTTAGGCCTGGTGCGTTTTCTTCTGTTTCCTTTCAATGTTCACCACCACCATCAAATGCATTTCTCTTATCTTCCGTTTATACAGGTTGCACTGCAGTTTTCTCGACTACGTCTGAAGGCAGTGACAAGAAGGTCATAGCCGTGGCTGAAGTCAGAAAAGCTTTGGCTGAAGACGAAATAAAGCAGCTTCAACAATCACTCAAGCTTGCAGTTGCCCAGGCTTTCAATGGATTAGAGCTACATGAGGTTGTGTTGGTAAAGGACCACACAATCCCCAAGACTTCAAGCGGCAAGATTATGCGCTATGCATGCCGATACAACTATCTCAATTCAGCCCTGGCAAGGCTTGATTCTCAGACCTTTTCCAAGAGGATTGTGGACAAAATGATTCAGGTGTGTTGGAATTATTTCTATATTTTGCTTGTTGATTTTCTGACTTGTATTTGCATGCACTCCACAGGCCGTCAAACCAAAAAAGACTGTTCTCCAGAGATATATCGCCTCAAGAGTTGCCGAAGCCGTGAATCTGGATGCCAACAAAATTGATCTCAGCAGCGATGTTAGGTCTTATGGTATGGATTCTATGAGACAGATGCAACTCATTCGTGAGCTTGAGGACAGGCTGGGCTGTAGCTTGCCTACCACTATGTTTGACGAATTCACGACCATTGAACAGATTGTGGATACACTTTTGTCTGATGCCTACACCAAAATTTCTCCCAAAATCGCTGAGTTCATCGACCAAGAAATAAACTCATTTAAGGTAAGGAAAAGACAACGCTAATCTCTTTCACAAAATTTTTTGTCACTAAAATAGTTATGTCTTAGGATACTAATGAAGGAAGCCATGCACCAACCACAGAGGAACAAATTGATACAGACCACTCGCTCAGCTCAAGCGAGGTTCCCCCTAAGGTGGGCAACTCGAATCAGAGTGAGCATGTGGCCATCATTGGCATGGCCTGCCGAGTACCCAAGGCCAAGAACATTAGTGAATTCTGGAAAAATCTTGAAGAGGGCGTTGACTCAATTACCAGGGTACCTGCCGAAAGATGGAACACAGAAGCTTTCTACGATCCTGATTCTGATAAGCCCGGAAAGATGCCTACCACTCAGGGTGGCTTCCTTGATGATATAGACAAGTTCGATGCAACCTTTTTCCACATTGGTATGTAGTAGTAGTAGCAATCTACGTCTTTTTCTACTCGTTATCATGCCCTTCTATCTTCCTTCCCCCAAACGATCATCACACTAAGCTATATGGCTAACCATACATACACTAGGTGCCAGAGAAGCTGAAGTGATGGACCCTCAGCAAAGGATGGTGCTGGAGGTGGTTTACGAAGCTCTTGAAGATACAGGAATACCTTTAGAAACGCTGCGCGGTTCCAATACTGGTGTATTCTCTGGAGTATGTTTCTCTGATTACCATAAGCTCCAAGTAGCTGATGTAGATAAAATTAGGCCTTATGTGCAGGTTTGTAAATGGTTTATTTTGCACTTTCGTCTTCTAACAAACGTTGGCAAACATTGGAATTTACTTCATTTTGTTTTAATTGTCTAAATAATTAGACTGGCTGCGCTTCTAGTATAGTACCCAACCGTGTATCTTATTTCTACGATCTTCATGGTCCTAGTTTCACTGTTGATACTGCTTGCTCCTCTTCCCTTGTTGCTTTGCATTTGGCTTGTGAAAGCCTTCAGAGAGGCGAGTGTCAACGAGCAATCGTAATCGGAGCCAGCACCAATCTTCTGCCTGAAATGTTTGTTGCATTTGCTAAGCTTCACATGCTTTCTCCTGATGGTACCACCATGCTTCTTCATAAACAACCTCTTGACAAGGAAACTAACAATTTGTTGTTTGCTCATGACCTTAAGGTCGCTGCAAGGCGTTTGACGCAGCTGGTAATGGCTATGTGAGAAGTGAGGGAGTATGTGTTGTCGTTTTGGAGCAGGTATCAATGGTGGCTCGCAACAATAACTCCATAAGGGCTATTATCCGTGGTACCGGCACTAACCAAGTAACGTCAAACCTTCTCTTTTCTTTCTAAAATTCCATTGTTTTTGCTTTCCTGGACTCTTCTTATTTATGAATTGTACCTTTTTTGTCATTGTCTTTAATAGGACGGTAAGACACCACAAGGGCTGACTTTCCCTGGTATGGACGCCCAGGAGAAGCTCCTGAAGGAGGTGTACAGCAAGGCTGGCTTGAAGGCCGCTGATGTTCAGTATATTGAAGCACACGGAACTGGAACAAGGTAATAATTTAAGAGTAAAGAATTGGCATTTTCTCTGATCTTAATAAGATTTGAAGAAATACAAAGGAATGTATTCAAAAAACCTGGTACTCATCTTCTGCCGATCGCAATTCCATCTGAACAGGGCGGGTGACCCCGTCGAAGCAGGAGCAATTGGAGCGGCCCTTGGCGTTACCAGAGCTCCAAGTGACCCTTCATTGATTATTGGCTCCGTTAAAAGCAATATCGGACATTTGGAAGGTGCTTCAGGTCTTGCAGGCCTCATTAAGGCGATCTTGGCTATGGAAAAGGGTAATATATTATTTTGAACTTGCTCCAGTGGTGGTTTTCTGGGTTGACGTATATTTCTTTAATTTGATAGGCGTAATTCCAGCAAACTTGCATTTCACTACGCCCAATCCTGATATTGATTTTGACGGCTTACGTCTGTCTGTTGCTGCGAAGCCTACTGTGTGGCCTGCATGCCAAACAAAACGTGCTGGTACGAGAGTTCTTTACCATATCGCTCCATTGTATTTGCTGTAAGCTTACGTAGTTCCATCTTTCTTAAAGGCGTTAATTCTTTTGGCTTCGGAGGCAGTAATGCACATGCGATCTTGGAAGAAGCACCTTCTCACCCCAATGCGTCCTCTATTGCCTCGAGCGAAAAACCCCCTCAGTGGTTCCCAATTACTCTGTCAGCTCACACAAAGCAAGCTCTTTCTGAACTGCAGAAGAAGTTTGAGGAAAGGCTGAAGGAGGACAATTTTGGCTTTGAGCTACAAGATTTGAGCTATACCCTGGCTTCCCGCAGGTCACACTATCCATACAGGCTGTCAACCGTTGCCTCCTCGCGAGAGGAACTTGTTAGAGAGTTGAGCAAAGCCAAGATTACCAAAGTACCAGATACAGAGGAAGAGAAAAAGGTTTGCTTTGTGTTCACTGGTCAGGGAGCACAGTGGTATGCCATGGGCAGACAGCTTATGAAGGATGAACCAGTTTTCCTTGAATACATGAAAGGTACAATCATCCTTTGGTTAAGCTGGAAAAAATGGCTGTACAAAATCCTTACTTGTTATTTCAATACAGAATGCGAGCAAATCATTAAGAATCTTGTTGGCTGGTCCATGCTCGATGTCTTGGCTGCTGAGGAGCATGAAAGCATAATTAATAGACCGGACATCTCTCAGCCTTGCACTACAGCATTGCAAGTCTCGCTTGTCAGGTTATGGCGTCACTGGGGCGTTCGTCCAGATGTTGTATTGGGCCATAGCAGTGGTGAGATAGCAACTGCGTACGCTGCTGGAGCTCTCACTCTTGAAGAGACAATCCTTACTGCAGTTTCAAGAGGTATACCCCTTATTTGCTGTATTATTAATGGTAACCTTTGTGCTAATTTTTTTCTTTTTGCAAACAGGCGAGGCAATGAAAGTGAGTGTCGATGGTATAGGCAAAATGGCAGCTATTGGCATGACTGAGGAAGAGGCCTCAGAATTCCTCTCTTCCGATCAATTCCGCGGCAAAGTGGGAATAGCTGCAGTAAATAGTCCTGGAAATGTGACTATATCTGGTGACTCAAAGCAGATGGACGAAATTGGTGAAATCCTTAAGGAAAGGGGAATTTTCTGTACTTTCTTGAGAATTAACTGTGCTTACCATAGCCATCACATGATCCCAGTTGGTGATAAACTTATTCAACTGCTGGCTAACTTGAAGCCAGGCAAAGAAGAAACAGACGTGCCCATGATTTCTTCAGTAACTGGTGAGCTCTGCAAAGCTTCTGATCTTGATGGAAAATACTGGGTAAGTTACCTTTTTGGACTTCGCCACAGTCATTGGAAAGAATTCTAACTTGAATGCTGTCATAACTACGCAACCCAAGGTCAGAAACTTGGTCTCTAGAGTGCGCTTCTGGCCGGCAGTCGAGAAAGCGATGAACTCCTTTAAGATAGATGTAATTGTCGAAATTGGCCCACATCCCGCCTTGCAAGGTCCTCTGAGACAGTGCCTTATGCAGCTGACCAACCAACCTCCCCCTGTTCTCCCTTCTATTATTAGAAAGGAAGATGAGCAAAAGTACGATCCTTTCCTGCTAATTAATTCTTCAATCAATCCTTGTCCGATCAATTGGTTGCAGCGAGAGAAACAGTTTGTTTGACCATTTATGTTCTTTTCTTATCATATGGTTTTCAGGAGAGTACTTTTGTCTCTTTGTGCTCTTCACGATGCTGGAATTTCCGTTTGCTGGGATACCGTACTAAACGATAAGACCAAATTAGGCTACAAAAAACCTTCCCTTTTGCGAGGTTTACCTACGTTCCCCTGGCAACACAAGTCTTATTGGCACGAATCCGAGGTAGAATATCTGACCATAATGAGTCCCCTACTAGAGCAGTACCCTCACCATTTCTTCTATTTTCAGGTGACCAGACAAAGTCGTTTCAGGGAGGTAGCTCACGAGCTTCTCGGCCATAGACTACATCACGCTCAGGGTGCATGGGAAAACGAGCTGTCTTTGCAACATGTTGCTTATCTAATTGGTTTGAGACACTGTCATTGTCTTTGCATAGCCAAGTTTTCTTTTTGATTGACTCTGTCCCATCCGCAGATCACTGTGTCCAAGGCTCTATTGTGTTCCCTGGTGCTGGCTACATAGCGATGGCCATTGCCATTGGAAACTACAGTAAGGACAAGGGTTCTGCCAACGCAGAAACAATAATTGGAGATTTGACTTTCAAGAAAGCAATGATCTTTGAAAATGATACGTCCTCAATTAAGACACAGCTGTCTTTGCAGCCCGCAGAGTCCAAGGACGCTGAAGGGGCTCCTTTCACCATTTTCTCAGCTGATGGCAGCAATGTTTGGCAAGAACACTGCACAGGCAAATACGCACTAATTGAAAGAAAAGAAGAAAACAACGAAAATGCCAAAGATCTCCTGAAATCCATCAAGGACAGATGTTCAGATTTTATTTCCAAGGATGAAATCTACAGAATATTTAATGAGGCTGGTCTGGAATACGGCCCCAATTTCCAAGGTAAGCAGAAAAATACATGTATTGTGTTGCCGTGTGACATTCTCACCGTTGAAAAATCGCTTTTCTTTCTAGGCATTGATGAGATGTGGAGAGCCGAAAACGAAGCTTTCGCTGTGCTGAAAGCAATGAAATGTGCTCTCCCGCCAGCCGGCTCTTCCTACGCATTGCATCCCACAATCCTTGACGCTTGCTTCCAAGTTGTCATTGGTGCTGTAGGAAGTAGCTTGTCTGAATCATATCTGCCAGGTATCAATATTATCGCAATGCTCCTTTGATATAACGCTTGCACTCATGTATCTTAATCAACATGTTGTCTTGAACAGTCCACATTGATAAGGTGCACGTGCTGTCTCCGTGCAGAGAGGAGAAATATTATGTGCATGCCACTGCCCGTAAACCCAATAACAATAGCTTTATTGGAGATATAAGAATATTCAATCTTGAAGGAGAGGAAAAGGTGCGCATTGAAGGCCTTATGTGTGCATCAATTGGCAAGAAAGGAGGAAAGAGTGATGAAACAAATGCCAAGAAATGGAACGAAGTCTTGTATGAAACGGTGTGGAAAGAAGATGTTCTCTCAGTGATTGAAAAGGAACAATTGGACAGTATTGTGAGTGGAACAGAGCAGAAATGGAACGATGAACCTGATCAATTGGCTTTGGGTTATATGCGCAATGTGGTCGAAGTTTTCTCTAAGGATGCTGCGCTAAAGGCCAAAATCACCCCCTTGTATCAGAAGCTCTATTCGTGGATTGAAGAAGCTGTTGAAAAGAACAAAGAGAAACAAATATGCGCTCTTCCTTCAGTCCTAGACGAAGAAGCAGAGAAAACGATGACCGATGAGAATTTGATAATGAACAGAGTGGGTTTCAACTTGGTGAATGTTATGATTGGGGCAACAGATCCTCTATCTGTCGTGTTCAAAGATGACACAATTTACAGAGTGTATGAAAAAGGACCCACTTTCTACGAAGCTAACCAAGTGTTGACTAAAATCCTGGATCTTCTTGCGCATAAGAAGGGTGACATCAAAGTTCTAGAAATTGGCGCTGGTACTCATCCCACTTGTATTATTGAATAGAAGATCTTGCTAACAGTTTGTTTCTCTGTTCAAAGGAACGGGAGGAACCACCTCTCATGCTTTACCTATTTTGGCCAAGCGCTTCTCTTCGTACACCTTCACAGATATTTCTCCCTCCTTCTTTGAGAAGGCTAAAGCCAAGTTTTCCAATTGGGCTTCTCGCATGAAGTTCCAAGTTCTTGATGTTGAAAAGGACACTGAGGCACAAGGCTTTTCTCCGTTTGGTGAGCTCTTGATCTAAATCTTTTTATCCATGACCAAACCCGACTAATCACTTATGTGTCGTGTATTTGAATGTCTAGGTTACGATTTGATCATAGCAACAGATGTCCTGCATGCTACAGTGGACATAGTCCGTACATTGGAGCATGTTCGCAAACTGCTTGTGCCTGGTGGCCATCTGCTCATGAACGAGTTCATCAATACTCCAATGTGGATCCAAATTGTGTTCGGCACACTCTCTGGATGGTGGAGATTCGAGGTGGGCTCACACCGTTTTGTTTTAACAAAAGACAGCCCTTCTTAGTTTATTTAAAATTATTTAGGATCCCGACAGAAGGAGTGTGGGCCCGACTCTCTCAGAAGAAGGATGGAAAAAGGCATTCACCGATAGTGGATGGCATAAAATCAATTCGGTCCATGACCGCGTTGCTTCTTCCATACACGGAACCTTCCTTGTTTCGTCTCCTGCGTTGCCCTCTGCTTCTCTGTTTACCGCGCCCAAATGGTATATCGTAAGGGATACACAAAACCAAGTGGCACCTGAACTCCTAAAATCATTAGAGCAGAACAACCCTTCGGTCTCTGTTAGCATTGCGGAGGAAGATGTCTCGGCAATCCCTGATGGTGCCTCTGTGGTTTACTTACAATCTTTGGATTCCCCCTCTATCTATGAGGGCATAAGTGATGCAGAGCTACAGAAAATGCAGACACTTGTGAACAAGTGCTCCAAAGTGTATTGGATTACCTCAGGAGGAAACATGAATGTGACAAAACCGCAGAACTCCCCTCTTGTTGGTTTTTCACGCGTTATGAAGAATGAAAAGCCTGGTCTCTTGAGTTGTGTTTTGGATCTTGACCCCGCCTATGATACCTCAGAAGTTGTATCTCACATCTACAAAGCCATTCACTCCACACCTTTAAGTGAGGAGGCCGAACTTGTAATAAGAGGCAAGGAAGGAATAGTATCTGTGCCCAGAGTGGCACCCAAGCGCGTATCTGCAGATTTGCAGAAGAGAACAATTAAAAAGCTGAAGGACAGCAGTATCCAATTAGAGGTATGAGATCAATCTTTTCTTTTAGATGTTAATCACGATAGATAAGCTAACGTTTTCTCTGTTTTACCCTCTAGGTTGGAACTGCTGGTCTGCTTAATACCTTGCAGTGGAGAGAGTGCGAAAGAAGGCCTGTTGGGCCAGGTGAAGTGGAAGTCCAGGTCTTTGCAACTGGCCTTAACTTCAAGGACGTCATGTTGGCTATGGGCATGCTTTCTGCAGATGCTGTTGAGGGAGGTTTTTGTGGTCACCGCCTCGGCATAGAATGCTCTGGCATAGTTGTATCCAAGGGTACGAAAATCAGGAAACAATTTTACTGCTTCGCTGACCACAATCAAGCAGCAGGAATCTTAGAATCTAGATGCTCTACTGACTGTTATCTGTTCGTTTACTAGGTGAAGGAGTAGATGTGAATGTTGGTGATAGGGTTGTGTGTGTAGCTAAAAACTGCTACTCCACACACGTAACAACTTTGGGCGAACTGGTTGTGAAGCTTCCAGACTGGATGACATTCGAAGAGGCAGCAACCATACCTGCCACTTTCCTAACTGCACTCTACGCTCTGAAGGTATAGACATCCCGATTGGTCATGTAGTATGTGGCACTTATTCATCCTTTCAAAACTTAGGAATTGGCAAGAGTGAAGCCTGGAGAAACGGTGCTTATTCATGCTGCTGCTGGAGGTGTGGGCCAAGCAGCTATACAGCTCTGCAAGCTCTTCGGAGCAGAGGTTTACGCTACTGTGGGCACAAAAGACAAATCAGAATTCTTAGAAAGAGAATTAGGTGAGTGTTCAGCAGAGCGTATTCTTTGGTAGCTGAACAACTGACCTTAAGTGCCAACTTTTTGGTGACACTCTTTTATAAACAGGCATTCCCTCTGATCACATAATGAACTCGCGTAATCTTGACTTCGTCGGTGATATCATGAAGAAGACTAATGGCAAGGGAGTTGACATCGTGCTCAATTCTCTTTCTGGAGATCTATTGAAAAAGAGTGTCTCTGTACTTTCTCCATTTGGAAGATTCCTTGAAATTGGCAAGCGTGACATCTATGGCAACTCCAAGTTAGACCTTTTACCTTTTGGCCAGAATCTGTCCTTCTTTGCTATTGACTTGGACAGACTTAATGGTGCATATCCAAAGACTTCTGGCAAATTGTTCAGAAAGTTGATGAACCTCTTCTATGAGAACAAGCTGAAGCCCTTGCCAAGAAAGGTCTACTCTTTCACGAAGGTGGAAGAAGCCTTCAGGTAAGACCTTCCATTATACATCTTGTGATGAGTATCATTTCTCATTTAATTTATGCCATAGGTTTATGCAACAAGGCAAGCACATTGGCAAAGTTATCTTATCCCTTGATCCTGAGGAGTCAGTCCAAGTGTTGAGCCCAGAGTTCAAATTTGACAACAGCTTGATTTACCTTCTCATCGGAGGATTGGGAGGTTTTGGAAGCGCGGTGGCCAAATGGATGGCACAAAACAATGCTACGAAGTTGGCATTCATCTCCAGATCTGGAGCCTCAACACCCAGCGCCCTTCAAACTGTAAGCTACTACTCCATTTTTACAATCAATTAAATACGCATGGTCATTAAGAGTTTTGTTTTCCCCTAGATAAAAGAGCTGACAGAACTAGGCGCTGATGTGGCAGTTGAGAAGGCAGATGTTGTGAATGTTGATCAACTGTCCCAAGCACTTGCCCGCATCCGTGCTCACTTCAACGGAGCAGCATTTGGTGGAGTGATGCAAGCTGCTATGGTTCTTGATGATTGTCTCTTTGATCAAATGACTGGAGATAGGTTTAGGAAAGTGGTGGCACCCAAAGTGCAGGCCACTGAAAACCTCTTGCAGCTTTTGGCAAGCGAACCACTCCGCTTCGTCATTTTGTACTCTTCAATTTCTGCCGTAGTAGGAAATTTTGCCCAGTCTAACTATGCCTCAGCGAACGCTTACTTGGATGCTCTCACTTCATGCCCTCAATTTGCCAATTTGCCTTTGGTGTCCATCAACTGTATGTAGCTTTCGCTTTGTTAAAATGCTTTAATTCTTCTAAACCTTTTTTGCTATTGTGCAGGGGGAGCAATTGGTGACGTGGGATACGTAGCAGAAAGAAAAGATTTGGAAGAAACCATGCGAAAGAGAGGAATACATACTCTGGGTATTGATGATGCCGTGCACGTTTTACAATGGGCCATTACTGATTTGCCAAAACAAGTTGGTAAGTCGATGCGTACATTTAGTTGTTGATGTATATATATGTCCAAGAGCGTATAATAATCTATGGTCTCCTTATAGCGGCTGCTCCTATTGAGTGGAAGGTTGCTGCCAACACTCTGCCCAGCTTAACAACAACCCGCTTTGCCAGTCTCCTCAATGAGGACAACAGCAGTGCTGAGACTACGGAAGCAGGTAATATCTTGTTTTAGATCCAAAAATTCACTACCAGTGTGGTAATCAGGATATTGACATTTTTTCATCTTCAGCTGAAGGGAATGCTGTGTCTGTTAGTCAGCAGCTTGCGGCAGCGACTGAAGAAGAGAGACCAGAAGTGCTTAAAGACAGCCTGAAGAAAAAGCTGGGTAGCATGCTTGGAGTATCTACGGAAGATATTGAGGGAAGCCACAAACTGTCTGATTTGGGAGTTGATTCCTTGATGGCAGTCGAGTTGAAGAACTGGATTGACAAGGAAATGAAGACCAGTCTTTCCGTACTTGACCTGACTGGCGGAAAGAGCATCAACGACCTTGCAGTGAAGATCTTATCGGTCACCTCCATCGCCTCCTCTCCAGCTGCCCAGTCAAACGCCACTAGCGCAAGCAATACTCAAGCCCAAACTGTAGTTCTTAGCAAAGATGTTTATGTCTGTTATCAGCGAGTGACAGAATCTGCACCCAAGGCGAGAATTGTATGCTTCCCGTATCTTGGAGGCCTTCCTTCAGTATATCAGCAGTGGACCAGCTTTTTGCCTAAGGATGTTGAGTTGTGGGTCATGCAGCCGCAGACCATTGCCCAGTGGGACGATCTGTTGCCTCTTCTTACTAAGGAACTTGCAGCAATCGAAGCAAACCACAAGGCACCCTGGGTCTTCTTTGGCCATTCTATGGGTGGCCTGTTTGCTTATGAGGTGGCCTCTCGTTTTGACGCCAGTGCTTCTCTTATTGTGTCTGCCATTGCTTCCCCCGATGTGCCAAGGTAATTATTTTTTGCAAGCATTTCGTCCTACAATCACACCTTTGCTTACACTTGTTGTATTTGGTGCAGTCCCTTCTCCAACAAGTGGGATTCCTGGCCAGACAGCGCCTTGGAGCAGGCTCCCATAGAGGACTTCCTCAAGGCTGCATTACAAGCTGGTCTCATCGACAACACTTCGCTTGATGGCAACCTGACCCGCGCAGAGATCCTGCTCGGCAAGCGCTATCTGCGCTGGAGAAAGGCCAACGACTTTGATGCCAGCAACAAGCTTGTCATCAGCGGACCCATCGTTGCCGTCTCAGCTACAAAGGACACAATCTTCACGAACGAGGACGAGCTCACCTCTTGGAAGACCTTCAGCAGTGCCTCCTTCGAGCTGCACCGAGTAGATGCTGGCCACTTGTTCCTCAATGAGCAAAGTCACCTGCAGCAGCTGGTGCCCATTGTGAATGCCACCCTGGCAAGCGTACAGAAGTAATCGCCCTTTTT
>CDFI01097141.1:0-11035 GCA_000826405.1 Acanthamoeba divionensis | reverse complement strand
TTCTAAGTACGTACGTGTGGCACTCAGAAGCTCAAAGATGGAAGCACAAAGTCCACCAGGCGGCACAAGCCAAGTAAAAAATTTGCCAAGCCGTGCTGTGACAGTGTACAGTGCTCGAAAGCCTTTGCTCCCATGATCTTCAACACCTTGCCAGTCATCGGGATGAACGTCCTCTTCCTTTAATGATGAAAAGGCAGTGCCTTCTTCTTCGACCATAAAAGTGGGCAACCTTTCCTTCTTGTCAAGAAGGTCTGGATCGTCGCAATCTGGCTTTGGGGGTGCCAAAAAATGAAGCGTATACAGTTCATCAGCAGTGTGATAATTGGGCTCATGGGGCAGTGGCAGTGGCTCATTTTCGTGCTCAATTGCTTGAATTCTTTGCCCGGGTGCGTGGGGCACCTGAAGATAGCTGCGGAGTGGGAGAGGGGACTCTGGTTGTCCATCATCATCAAAGGTGATTTGGTACATCAGGGTAATGGGATGGAATGAATGATAATAAGCAGAAAAGAGGGTAGGGGCCCCTTCTTGTTATCTCAACTCAGGCCAAGATTCATGCAACGTGTGATGGAGAGTGTGGGGGAAACAAGCCCTACTGTGAAAAGAGGTGAAATCTGCAGAATTAAGGGCACACCTATGTTGTTCGACTTTTCGAAGCAGCTGGCATACAACCACAAAGGAGAAGCTGGACAGACAGGGTGATCGATTTAAAGTCGCACTTGTCCTTTCGCGTTGTCTCCGCCTACCAAACCTCAAAAATTCCGGGATCAGAGAATTGCGGGGAAGCGATTTCATTGCTGTTTTCTGATTTGGAAAAACTCCCAATTTGCTTTTCCTAATTAGAAGAAAATTTCTATCACTGAAGTAAATCCACCTTTCAGGAACTATTCTGTCTCCTTTTATGTATATTCTTTAATTTAATGTTCCCTGGAAAAATGGGCCTTGAAATTATAATAAATTGCACTCGTGAATATTTGAACGCATGTTTGGGATTTCTTACTTCTTTTTATCCTTCTTCTTCTTCTTGTCCTTGTTCTTCTTGTCCTTCTCGTGCTTACCTTCGTGCTGATGGCTGCCACCAGTTCCATGGCCCAACATGCCTCCAATGGAGCTTACATTCTTAAAATGGCCAATCATACTCATAAAGTCTGTCAAGGATGGTTTCTGTGGTCGTGTGTGCGAGAAAGGAGAAGACTCACGTTAAGATCAAACACTCTACATTTTGGATGGTTCTCTCTCTTTTGCTTCTTTCTCAGCTGATTTGATTCAACAAACCTGTTGGCCAGAAAAGAGAGGCTGTGCTAGAGAGAGAAGAGAACTGAGCGAATTCTCATGCAAGGCTGAGCCGAAGATTTGTTGTCCAAACTTTGCCACAGAGCTCATGTCTAGTCCTCTTCCAAAGCCACGTGAGCTCTCGAACTCACTGTAACTTAACTACAATAGTTTGTTTCATATGTTGTTATAAGATGTGATCACATGTTTGGGCGAAAAGGGATATGGCTCTTCAAAGTACCCATGCTTGCTCCGTTTCGTATGGAGTGAGTCCATATTGCTGTGGCAATGTTAAATTGAAGTAATGCAATCAGAACAGATATTCGGAGGAATGTGAAATATCTCACCTGGCCTTGAAATATGATGTCTGGAGGCACTCCTGGACTTTGAGGTGTAGAAAGTGCGCCTTGAGGCATAGAAGGAACACCTTGAGGCGCATAAGAAGTGCTTTGAGGCATATAAGGTGAATCTTGAGGCATAGAAGGAACACCTTGAGGTGCATAAGAAGCGCTTTGAGGAATATAAGGTGCGCTTTGAGGCGTAGATGGTACGCCTGGAGGATAAGCTCCTATGCCACTCCCAATGGGCTGCTGTGAGGGAGCCATGCCAAAGCCGTCTTAAGAAACAAAGGAGTATTTGTTTTAGCTCGTTTTTTGTCTTGTGCAAGAGTGACTACACTTTCGTATGAGACTACTTACCTGACTTTGTGGCGTATCCAGCAGGATCGACATTCCCTTGCCCGTAGGCACCGGTCTGATGCATGCCTGGGTGTTGTATATGATAAACACAATAGGAAGGAAAGACAGCCAGAACGAGTGCTTATATAATTTACCTGGGTACATAGACGGATAGCCTTCTTGATAAGGGGGTTGTGAACCTGGTGGATATCCTGTGGGCAAAATGATCAAATTAGAAACCAAAGAAACTATATTAGGAGGACTCAAATCCAAATAATGCCATGCCTTGTTGGGCCATGAAGGTATTGAGTTGCTGGATTTAAAGTACTTCGTGGGCTACTCAAGCTAGTGCTGTTGTGAAAGATCAATCTTGCAGAAGTGTTGTCTCTCGGGCCAGCTGAACTGCCGGCAAACTTTCCCGCCGAAATGCCGGCAGGCTTTACGGAGCCTCACGCGAAAGTTTGGGTGGGGAAAGGAAGGGAGAGAGGGAAAGAGATTGTCCAACAAGAGGATGTAATCTTCTCTCAGATTCCTTTGTGTGTTCTGCCTGTAATCCATTCGTCACACTTGTCTTGAAATGTAGATGTAGTTGTATGCCAATAAATCCTTCTTTCTGATTATGATTTCTGTGTACAAAAGAGCTCAGAAGCAATAAAAGAGACGAAATGGCTCTTTGGCTCAGTTGGTGTGGTGTCTATTAAAATGAGAAGACATTTGTGGCATTTCTATAAGTGATATTTGCAGTATCTTCAATATTCCACCCTTTTGCTTGGGCCACAAGTTCGCAGGTGCCTTCCAAGCCTTGTTTGAGCGAAAGTGGCGAGTGTTCATCACTTTCTATCAGCAGTCGATCAGGCGGGACACATTTGATAACATCCAAGGTCTTTGGGGAACGCATGTTCACAAGCTTTGAAAAGGAGAAGAAGAATCTCTCACTCACTCCTCTCCTGCATCTATCAATCTTCAGCAGAGAGTCCATCATTCCTGCAGTCCCTCCATAAGAGTGCATTATTATGGCTGGAGGCAAACTACCAACTCCCAGGTCAGATCCGTTCTCATTCTGTTGTTCTGTACAATAGTTAATGTTCTTCTTCTTTTGCTTTTCTTTGTGTGATCCTGACATCTGCTGAAATATTTCCATGGCCTTTCCAAATGCACGTACACAGTGCATGCTCACTGGTCTGTTGAGTTCTCTTGCAAGGTCCATCTGCCTGACAAAGATCTGGGTATAGAACAAAACTCTTTCACAGATTAGTTGGCGTATGGATAGTAAAAGAGAAGGAGAGAAGGAACAAACACCTCTGTTTGGGAATCAAATTCACATTTGCCAGTTTCAGGAGTTCTTGCAACCTTGTCCAGTCCAATCTCACTAACAATAGCCTTGGGGTTAGAAACAAGTCTCTTTCGAAGATCATCAAACCACCCTGGCGAGACCTTGTGGGCAAAGTAAGGGTGAACGCCAAAGGCAGGAATAATTCTATCAGGGCAAGCCCGATGCAGTTCCTCAACAATGGGCCTAAACAACACAACAAAAATAAATGGAGAGAGAAGTATACAATGCAAACACAACCTCTTGAA
Organism: Acanthamoeba divionensis; assembly: GCA_000826405.1. NCBI lineage: Eukaryota > Discosea > Longamoebia > Acanthamoebidae > Acanthamoeba > Acanthamoeba divionensis. The sequence continues at coordinate 7,511 of CDFI01097141.1, read as the reverse complement.
AACAAAATCAAAGTCAAACAAAAAAACACAGGAATGCTTGGCATGTGGGCTTTGATCAGTCCCATAATAGATTGAAAATGGAAGCTGATGTTAATTGCGGAGGTTCCAGACTTAACAATTAGAAAATCTTTAAATGAGGTACACTCTGTTTCCTGAACGGTCTGAGGGCTTTGCCCCACGCCATGAAGAGAGCAATTTTTTCCCTCATGAGATCAATACGGATGTGCGCTCGCTGTGTGTGAACTCTAATGTGCTTCACAGCCTTTGCGCTTCCAAAATTTCTTTCCCTCAAACAAAAATTAAAATTAAACAAACAACGAAAATCTTTCAATGCGGCCTGTTTGATGCATTTGGGGGGGGGGTGAACGTGATGCTGTTCATTAATCCTACCAATCTTGTTCGTTGGTGCCCATTAGCACAAGGGCCCCGACTTCCAAACGCAATATGTCCTGAATGTGGGCAACATCATCGTGAGCGTGGCAGTGCGTATCGAAGAGGAGCATGCTGTGGCGTGTTGGATCTTGTTTTTCGTTTGGTATTTGTGCATCCAGCGGAAACACACCACCTGTTGGTAAGTTTTCTTGCTTTGAATGGTTTGCCATTGTGTTCAGAGACATTTTCCACCCCCTGGTGGTCTTGCACAGGGCTCGCTGCATCCCTTTTTCTCTCTCAACTATTTCATCTATTATTGGGGGAGCTGTCTGGTCCAACCAACAAACAAAGATAATGATATTACCTCTATGCCATAAATATTACATTTGGCTCTAACGCATTTGTCTGGTTCCGTCCTCAACCCATGTTGTTAAGGGAGTTAAATTGGTTTAGTTACATTTGAAAGGTACCATCTGATGTGATTTTTGCTGAGAGGTCACCACTTTCATTTTTCAAGGGCTCAACAAGTACCTGTCTCTGGAACTTCTTATGTTAAACAATATCTCAGTTGGCTTTTGAATCTGGAAGCCTGAGACCTGCAAGTATTTGTGGAGTGATCATCTCAACTCCTTAAGACTGACTCCGAGAGAAAGGCCAAGTCGGGTTGGAGGAAGCTTTGGGGGGGGGAAGGAAAGGTAGTTGTATGCTTGTTTCATTCACCCTGAGAGTGTTTGATGACACAACTGCACCTGCCCTTTGTTTTGGGTGACATCTTCCTTTTTCATCGGAATATACATGCCAGTATCTGGTGACACGAAAGAGTGTTACACAAAAATCATTAACATCTGAGTGTAAGCAAAGTTCTCCTGACACAGCTGAAGACGAACTGTGAATGTACAAGATATTGGTGGTGCTGGTAGTGTTAGCTGTTTCCCTTTGCTTGTTGTACGAAGAGAGTCACACAAGGAGGTTAAGCTCAAGTGAAAGTTACTCTTATGCCCCTGTGGATTGCTCAAAGGACGATGGCTTTGACAGAGAGAGAATAGTCTTTGTGCATGTACCCAAGACTGGTGGAACTTCCATGAGATTGTGGCTGCAGCATCACTTCAAGGAGGAGGACAGGTCATGGCACTACAGCATCGAACATAAGCTCAAACACTGGTATATAGATGAACACAATGTAGGCAAGTTCGCTTCAGGGCACGCCCCAGCTAACTCTATGCTCAAGGGTGCCAGAGTCAATGCATCCGTGGTGAGTGTACTAAGGAACCCCACCTCACGCCTGATATCTCTATTCGTCCATCTTTTGTGGCAGAAGAGGCTGGAGAAGTACAACATCACTACTTTTGACCAGTTCGTGGCTAACCACAAGCAGTGGGACCCTCAGTGGAACATCTATGTGAGAAGTTTATATGGCTCTTCGCTGGAGGAAGCCATCCTTTTTTTCAGAGACAGAGCATCACTGATAGGCATCTATGAGCGGCTGCATGAGACCATTTGGCTTGCTAGGGACCTCTTTCCCTGGCTCAATGAGTACCCCTTCCCATACGAAAACAAGGGCGACTATGTGTTCCAAGATATATCACCCAGTACTATGACGTTGCTAGCTTCTCTTCTCTATGAAGAATATCAGCTCTATGTTGCTGCTGAGAACATCTTCAACCAAAGACTGTTCTGCCGTTTAAGCAAAGCAAATTGAAGAGGCTCAGCAAATACTCTATCTATCACATGGCCTATCATAATAAATTGTAATAAATAAGTTATTAATAAAAATAAGAAAGAGAAATTCTCTCCATCATGCAAACACAACTTCAGCAAGGAGCTCTATTTGCCCTTTCTTTCTGTGGTTGGCGAATCTAACATTTACATTTGAAATATTAAATATTCCAAGTCAACGGCCTTCCACTTAACACACAACAACAAAATTTTTGTTTGTTTACAATCTCATATCCGGATATTTCCAGGAATCTGTAAACTGCAGTTTTTTTAAACGGTCACCGGAGTTAAGGGGAAGGCGGTGAGTCTTCCAAGGGACACGCGGAGTGGTGACCTCCTTGACTCACGCACCTGACTCACCCCTACAAGGCTGTCCTACGAGTGAAAAAGAAAGGCAATCTCTGTGTCTTCAGGACCTTTCTTGCCTTCCTGTGCTTCTGTACTCACCCCCTTTCTTTCTCAATTTCTATCCACTCCCTACATTCTTTCTTTTGCTTCTCTTTCTCCATCTTTGGGAAGTATAAAGGAGACCTTATTGAAGAAAGCCACTTTTCTGGGATGCTTCTCTGGCTGATGTTGGCAGGAGATGAATAGTGAGAACAAGAACAGAATTCTCACTCTTTTGAACAAGGACTTCAAAGAGTTGAAGGTTGCAGGGGACTTGCCCAGATTTGTGTCTTGCCTTTTCATAGACAAGAAGAAAGAGAATAAGGCTGGTGAAGAGGATGGAGAGGATGAGAAGGAAGAAGGGGAAGAGGAGGGATGCAAGCAAGACAGGAAGTGTGTGAGGATTTATGATGGAAGGACTGAGGGAGGCAACGTATGCAAGGTACTGATGCTTCTGGCAAGAGAGCTGGATCCCCAAGTCAACAGAAGTGCCTTTGAAACCAAGTTCTATGGCCTCTTTCCTTCTGGCAAGATAGAACTAGCCCATCAGTTCGAGCAGTTGCTGAGTCAGGAGTTCCAAGGGGGTAACAACAACAAAGTCATCAAGTTACTGAAAACATTCACTCAAGCTTTAGTGAGTCCCGTCATCATTGAACTTAAGACCCTCTTGGGCCAGCAAAACTTCACCAAGGATGTGAAGGAGAGCTGGACGACGACTGTCACATTGGAACATAGCCACATCAACGTTGGGATTCTCAAGAGAGAACAGCACCTTCAGAATCTGTTCCAGTACCAGTGGCGTCTCACTCTCACCTTTGATAGAGATATCTTGTGCAAGCATGTGGACGTTGTGATTCAAGATCTGCTCTTTCATGAGAGTCTCAATATGCCACAGGGCGTTGAGAGGAAGGAAGAGATCAAGCAGAAGCTGGCCCGCTATTGCAGTGAAGGAGTTCTCAAGGCATCTGATTCCAAACCATGGTTTGCTTCTCTCTCTCTCTTTCTCCTCTCAACATCATTTCACTTACAGTAAAACTGTGTTGGTGTATGTCCTCTCATCTTCCTCTTACCAACTCACAGGGAGTTCAATCATGGAAGACCAGAGCTGCTAAAGAACCTTTCAGACAAGCATTCCATCAAGAGCGAAAGGCATAGAGCAAACAGCAACGAAGATCATGAACAGAAGAAAAAGAAGAAGCAGAAAGAGAAGAGGGACAGAGAGAAGGAGCAAGCTAGAGAGAGCAGAGAAGTGGTGACTAGAAAAGATAAAAGAAAGAGAAGTAGAGAGGACCAAAAGGGAACAGAACAACCACTACTACAACAATGTACAGATAAGGGGGAAGTGGATAACGATGCAGAGACAAAGAAAGAAAGTCATGACAAAAGTAAGAGTAAAGAGGATAAGTCCATCCCTTCAGTGCAGTCCAGCAATGGCCATACCATAGAAGACAATGAGGTACATTACCAGATGCAGTGGTGTGCTCTTGAATAAGAGTATACATACATGTACATATATATCTAATGATGTGCACTTGTGTGAAGGTTCACCACAGAAGGGTGGCATACCCCAATGGAGACCTGTATGAAGGTGAGGTGAAGCAGGGGCTGAGACATGGGAAAGGCATTTACAAAACAAAAGAAGGAGATGTATATGAGGGAGGATACTGGATGGGCAAAAGGTATGATCATCAATGCATCCATCTTGTCTGGTCAAAGAAGGTCCCCTTTCTATATTTGGGTTGTTTAATATTAACTGTTTCACTGACTGCCATGTAACAGGGCTGGCCAGGGAATCTACTCAATGAAAGATGGTTCAAGGTATGAAGGGGAGTTTGCTGATGGCTTGCCCAATGGACGTGGCTTGTATTTATGGACTAATGGAGACATGTATGAAGGCAAGAAGAAGAAGATCACTCCATTTCCACTTGCCGTCAGCAACAACAACTGATCATCAATGCTGTTATGATAACAGGAGACTTTCTGAACGATGAGTTTCACGGAGAAGGGGCGTGGAGTGGAGCCAAGGGGGACACTTACAAGGGACAGTTTAGGTTGGGGAAGAGGAATGGCAAAGGCCTATTTTGGAATGCAGATGGCAGCAGCTATGAAGGAGACTGGAAGGAGGACCTGAAGGAAGGCAGAGGCCTCTTCACCTTTGCTTCTGGGGAGAGGTATGAAGGAGAGTTTTGGAGAGGCAAGTTTACAGGGAAGGGCACGTACACCTTTTCGAATGGAGACAAGGTTGTGGGAATCTTTGAGGATGGGAAGCTTGTGGAGGTGCTCTCTCCCACACTGCCCCTGCTCAAGAATTGACTGACCGGCTGTCGCCCAGTTCTTGTTGTCAGTTGTTTCTTCTTCTTCACCTTGCCTCTGCTTGTTCTTATGTTGTTGTTTTTCCTCTGATAGTGTAAAGATAGAATCTATAAAAAATGTTGCTCAAAAAAAAAACACATATTAGTTGTATATTGCAGCTCATCTAAGACTCCCCATGACTAAAATCCACAAAGTGCACCTACCTGGTTGGCTTCTTCCTCTTCTTCATGTCATGACCAGCCAAAAACCACAGAAATTGCTTTTCTTTGCGATTTCCGTGACAGATCGTCTCAGATGGTCAGAGAGTGAGAATCTGATAAATGGACGACTCGTGTCAGTGGAATTGGGTCAAAAAGAAGGAAGAAGAAGAAGGCAGGAACCATTTGTGTGTTGTGTGTGCAGAACCAACGAGTCACTGCAAGTTTCCACGGATTCCCTGTATTCCAGCTAAGGCCAGCAAAGAGAGAGAGACAGTTTGGACTCTCTTACCTTGTGGGGAGTGTGCTTGGGAGTTAAGGGGGCTTGCATGCGTCATCCTTTGAGGTGATTCCTGCAGGTTACCAACTGAAAGAGACCTTTGCAAGACTGAGAATTCTCTGCTCTTTCAACAGTGGCCCTTCTTCTTCTTCTGCACCACCGCCCCCTTTGGTTGAGAAGAGAGAGAAAGAGAGAGCCCTTCTGCATCGCGCCTGTACATAGCAATGGGTGGCGCCTTCAGCAAGAGGGATAAGCTCACATCATCTGTGGGCTCAGATTATCAGGGCCTCTTTGATTCATTTAAAGCTCAGGGCCAGCATAACAGATGCAACTCCAAAAACAACCTGCAACCTGCACGCCCTGCCTGCAAGAGCCATTTCAGCCTGGGCCAGAGGGCCCACGACGAGATGATGAGAGAAGGCGCGCCTCTGTTGAGCTGTCATGAGAAAGGAGCAGATGAAAGCAGCAAAGGAGATAGAGCAGAAGGCGTGTCATTGCCTCCTGAGGTCCTCTTGCACGTGATGAGCTTCCTGGACTTGGGATCCCTCTCATGTCTGGGGTCCTGCAGTCGCCAACTCTTCTCTTTCTCCTCAGATGGAAGTTTGTGGAAGGTAAGTAAATTCTCACCTGCTTTAGCATCTTTAAGAGAATCTGAATCTCATTTGTGATGAGAAACTGATCACAATGGCTCTTTGCCCCTCTCAAACTCAGATGCAGTACAAAGGGCAGTGGGAAAAGGAACCCTTGCTCAAGGCATCTGCAGTGTATCCTCCTGCCATGCTTCGGTATCAGCCCACACAACCCTTGAAGCCACTCACCTACCAAAAACTTTGTAAAATGGTAAAACATCCAAAGAGAGCTCTTCTTCTTCTCTTCACTATTCCATTTGTTGTTTCTCTTTTCTTCTCAGGCTCTGAGCCATACCAAGGAATACCTCTTCATCATCCATCATCATCTCTTGAGATATCACACTTGTATGTTACTAATCAATACCACCCACAGAGAGAGAACTTTTGTTGCTGGAAGGGACTCTTTCTGCACCGATGGAACTATGAAAAGCCTCTTCGCATTGAAAGGAAGAAGGAGAAGCGAAGAAGAGAGCTCCATGATGAGTATGCACTCAAGTTTGTACTTATACACCCCTTCTCCTATCCATCCACCTATCCATTATCCACCAAATGTTGTTTCTTCTTGCTTGCCGTGCTGTTGATGACTTTATCACTTCAGAGGGCTCTTGGAAAGATGGAAGCAGATGAGATAGAGGCTGCACACAGGCTTCACGACCGAGTGTCTTGGTGCCTCTTTGGAGTGATGATTCTATTCTTGTTCGTATTCAAGGCCCACATGATCATCCAGAACCCGTGCATGTGCATCTACCAGGGTATATCATTTGCACTGCATCTCCTTGATTATTTATGTCCTGGCCTGTGGATGGTGGTATGTGCATTCGACTGGCTGTGGTACCTCATCATGTGGGCTGTGTTTACTGTGATCTTGATCTTCGCCATCTTCGTCTCATTCTCTGGGATGGAGCAAACCACAACCATACTTCTTGATGCCGTGGACATGAGCGAGCAGGTGGTGGTCAACAAATGGTCCAAAGTAAAGAGAAATCTCCACCACGAGCACACAACAAGACTTAAAGAAGAAGGATTGCTCAGCGACCACTTCTGTGCCAGCTACGCAAGGAAGAGGGAAACATCATCAACACAATGTATAGTTAGTTAAGAGAAGAAAAGAAGAAAAAAGACCTTATCCTGTTATCAGTGTCATGAAAACACGCATTTCATCACTGATGCGTCTCTTAACTGTCGAAGGACAAGCAAGAGACAGTTCATCATAAGTTAGCCTTGATAGCTGGAGCAGAGGTACGAGTGGCGTCAGCTGGTGCAGAGGTAAAAGCAGACATGGCCAAGGATATATCGGCACCAGTGTCCCTTTCAAGTACAGCGCGCTTGAAGCCCACCTTTTCAGCCATGCGCTTGAAGGCTACTCCCTCCGGCGTGTGGCGCGCGATTCCGTCCATCAGGGTCGCCAGAGTCTGCGTCGTACGCAAACCCATGTTTTCATAGGCTTACACGCAGAGAGAACGCATATTGTTAATGTTAGTCAAGAATTGTAAATATAGACAGAGTGAACTTGAATCAGAGCTTTACCTGAGTTGACTACAAGCTTTTGCATCATCAATTGGTTCTTTGGCACACTTGCCATCCTCTGCGCAAGCTTATCCACAACTGAATGGAGTT
>CDFI01097120.1:0-10571 GCA_000826405.1 Acanthamoeba divionensis | reverse complement strand
GAGAGAGAGAGAGAGAGAGAGAGAGAGAGAGAGAGAGCGCAGAGAGCGCAGAGAATTTCCTTGTTCTCAGCGATCTTATGCTTATCACAGGTTGCTCGAGACCTATCATTATATAGTCAATGTGGTTGCAGATGATGCGTTTTGTCTTGGAACCAAAGCTAGAGTAATTTTTTCAAATCAATTACAGCTTTTACTGATGGAATGAGTCTAAAATGCTTGTATTAATACAACCCAGGTTCCCTACATGATGTTTGTGGAAACAATCAGCACAGAGGAAGTGACATTCGACAAATTGGAGTCTACAATCACCCAATTACAAAAGAATAATCAGTATGCCATACGTGTGGTGCCTCAATCACAAGCACAAAAAGATGCCCAATATAAAGATTCGAGGTTATCATCATCATCATCCTCCCACCAACACCAATCACCCACTTATCAAGCGCTTGTTCAGATCATAAAAGAGCTCAGTAAGGAGCAGGTATCTTATTAATAATCCTTCAAATTGTGAAATTCAATGTTAATTTACATCATATTCAAAACAGAAAGTGACCTCTATGATTCAGCAGTCTCTGGCTCAAGAAGTAAAGAAGCCAGCACATGATGGGCCCACGAACAAGATGCACGGAGCAAGAAAAAATGAAAATGGAATAGCAACCGGTTCAGAATTGGTACCAAGTTCAGATTTACGCAATAGTAGTTCAGCTTTAGAGTTAAGGCACCAAGAGCTGGATAGGAATCGTTTAACAGCCAAAGACTCAGTGGATAGAGGCACAACAGGTCTGAGAAGACTGGAGTTTAATGACGAGGAAACTGAGGAGTTTTCAGAGAATGTAAACAAAGAAAAAGAGGCAAAAAAAGACACAACACAAGGGAGTCCTTCCTCTCTTAGAAAAGCAGCAGCTGCACAATTTATTACCAAAATGTTGCACATACCCCTGGATGGTAAGGAATCAGGAGAGAACGGAGCGCAGGAGAATCGAGAAAGCAAACCATACTATTCGAAGAGAAAGCCCAAAAGCAAAGAAATACGCAAAAAGCACATGGCCATATGTAAGCAACAGAGTCTTGTTGAGGGTTTAATAGAGCTTTATCTTTTCTCTTATACTCTGTCCCTCTACCTATTTCTTCCTTAGGTATGGCATACAGAGAACTGTGGAGCGTTAGAAAGAAGAGAATACAAACAAGTTCATCCTATGGCACCCTTCTTGGGTGGAGTATCCTTTTTGTTTAAACAAGCTATATTGACATAGAGAACTACATTCGCATTATGAACATTTGCTTTAACCTGATATCAGATTTGCATGCAGTGATAGTGAAAAGTGAAGATGACTTGCGGCAGGAGGCTATGGCTATGCAGCTTATTAAGTGCATGGACCACTTATTCCATGAGCATCAACTGCCTCTTTGGCTACGACCGTATCCTTTTAATCAATCGCAGGACTTCTGTCCGTTGTGTTCACCATTATCAGCTCTGCAGAGATGATACCACGCATGCTTGTTCTTTAATTGAACCAAAGTTATGAAATCGTGGCCACATCTTCTAATAGTGGCTTCATAGAAGTTGTTCCTGATGCTGTGTCTATTGATGCAATCAAACGACGATTTCCCAATTCTCCAGCTCTATCTGATTATTTCATATGTGTAAGTAACCTCTGCTTCAGTTCACCATGGCAAATGTTGTCCCATCATTTACATAAGAACCTTCTGTGGCTTATATTTAGACATATGGAAGCAGAGGCTCCGACAGCTTTGTTTCTGCACAGAAAAACTTTGTTGAGAGCTTAGCTGCTTATTCTCTTGTATGCTATTTCTTGCAAATCAAAGACAGGTAAGCTGCTGTTCTTATAATTACCATGATTATTGGATGGTTGACATAGTTTAATGACACACACCACGCCCAGGCATAATGGTAACATACTGTTGGATGTGGATGGTCATATTGTGCATATTGATTATGGATTTATCTTGGGGTTAAGCCCTGGGTGGTGGCAGTTTGAGACAGCACCATTCAAACTTACCAACGAATATGTTGATTTGATGGGAGGCCTAGATTCAGACAGCTTCAGGTGAACATCCAGACAAACTGACCAAGCATTTCATTTATATGCCTAATCAAGTATTCTCCCTATCCTCCAGGTATTTTGAAGCAATATTCTTTAGAGGCTTCCTTCTGTTGCGTAAGCACTACCACAAGTTTGTACAGCTAATTGAAATGATGTTGGAAGGTAATATTCCCTTCCCCAAACAAAAAAAGCAATTCATCTGTTTTCCACTGTACTAAATTGCTTGATCTCCATTCCCCTTGTGCTCAAATTCATTTTCCAATTTGGTTGTGGTTGGCCTTCATCAGGCAACAAGATCCCATGCATTACGACCACAACGATCCCTGCCCTTATCGAGCGGTTCAAGCTGACGTCCTCCAAGGCAGAGATCAAGTCCTTCGTACATTCGCTGGTGCAGTCCAGCCTGGCCTCTTGGAGTACAACCTCCTATGACGAGTACCAGAAGTGGACCAACGGCATTTTGTACTGAGAACCCCAGGCAACACATCCCCAAACCATTAAATTATTTCTTAATAACACAGACTCGACAGTCATCCACGACTTTGCATTGTTTGCTTGCCATCAAATTAGGCCAACCAGTAGTTCATGATCAGCGCGATACCGGGTCTTGAGGGATGTGGCATGTCCCTGTCTCAATTTCGTAGCTACGGCAGCACCCACGACCACAATAACGCTCACCAGGAGAAGCCCTCCCACGACGGACCCTATCACTATGCCCGCCACAGCCCCGTCTGAGAGTCCTCCACCCCCTGACAGCGGCTCGACTGCGGTGATTCAAGAGAGGGTGGTTATTGCATGGGAGTAATGGTGATCACCTCTGGCCAGGGACTGAGGGTTACTCACTTGACTTAACGTTCACGTTGGTAATCTCAGGCAATGTTTTAAGAGCTGCCACATAGGGAGTCAGATCTGTGTGTTGGCAAGGTATTAATAGCAACAGGGAGTGAGCAACCAAATTGCATGGACGCTGTATCCTGATAAACATTGTTGGCAGGTACGTTTTACCTTGGGCAGTGTTAACTACAAAGGACAGCTGGAAAGGTGCCAAGGCCTGGCGAGTATGCTCTGTGGTACTGTGCAAAGCAATTGTCAAGACACAAACTGAATGTGAAGGGGGAGGTGATGGAGGCCAGGGCGTTCACTTGTGTTCTACTGTGCCAGCAATAACAAGGTTGATGGCCTTGGAGACAAAGTCCTCAACGACGATGTCAACGCTCTTAGATGAGAGAAGGAACTCAAAGGCAACAGTCACTTTGCCCTCTTCTTGAGGCTTAAGCTTGGTCTTGCTCACGGAGACCACCTGGAGGGAGTTCGTGGGAGTTTCAAAGAAAGGGTACTGGTCCTCCCCTATCTATCCATCTCCATGAAAAAAACAAACAAAGATGAATCATCTTCATTCTTCAATAGTGGTGGGTTTAAAAAAGTCAGTTGTACCAGCACTTTGCCTTTGATACTGTGGGTTCCTGGGCTGGCTTTCCTCTGCTGCTCAGTAGCGAAATTCCATCCCTCAGGTATGTGGTCACACTCCCCGTTCTTACAATCTGCCTCATGACTCAACTCCAGAACTTGAAAGTCATCAGTGGTAAGGTTAAGAAACCTGGAGAACAGATCCTTCGTGATGCCTCCCTCAAGGGTGATGACGGCGCTGAAGAGGGGAGAAGACAACAACAATTCTATTTTAAAGATATCCCTCTACGATGCGCCATTGTACTCCTGAAGGAGGGAGTAGGGAAGATCTACCTTTGAATGGACTCATCACGGAACCAGGGAGTACGCTTTCGTCCTTTACCATTGCACTGGGAGGCGCATCCTCCTTTACGGCCACTACAATCGTTGCAGCAATGTTCACAGTTGAAGAGATCACAAGCTGCTCCACACTTTCTTTGGCACTCCGTTTGGCATGCTTGGCTCTCGTAGACCACACTCAGAAACACAAGGAGGGAGACCAGCAAGGCCACAGCAAGGCCAGAATTCACAGGGCGGGGGGCAACCATGTTGTGGAGGAGGGAGGATGATTCAACCTGTTGTACTACACAGACAAGAAAAGGACCTCGAGATAGATTGGAGAGCAGAACTGGGTGAGGGTTGGTCCATCTTGTGCCTCTTGGAGGGTTTCCTTTGATAGCATCTTTTTTGCTTCTGGAAGTCCACAAGAATTCTGCATTTTTCTGCATTCTTTCGTATGATTCTTGATATTTCTTTATATTTCTGTATATTTCTGGCAATCCATGCAGCAACCCCCAAATTTTTTACATGTTTTTAAATTTTAAATAATTATGCCCATTGTAAAATATAAATATGTCTGATGGTGGGGGGGGGACTCAAATTAATTATTATTATTAACATTTAGATTGGCTTGGGAGGTTATCTGGGTTGCCTGCAGAAGGAGTTCCTTCTCTTCCTTCACATCCTCCAAGAAGTGATCCAGCTCAACCACCCTGTTGGTCGCCCTTGTGGCGTCCTCTCCAGAAAAGTGGAACTCCAAGTTGTTGTCATGGACTTGTGCCTCCAGATTGCTCATCTGCTGGCCCTTGGACACCATGGCCTGGGCCTTCTTGCTTAGTTCAACATCTGCTTGAGTCAGCCTTTTGTCAGCCTCCTGGACCTCTCTGCCCTTGGCCTCCACTGCTTGAGTCAACTGTTTCACGCTGGCAGAGAGCTCCTGCTTTTGGGATTCAACTGCTTCCAGGACTCTCTTCTTTTGATCTCTGTCAGTGTTCATATTTGTCAGATCCTGAGTCAGCTGGGCCAAGCGGGCTGTCCTTTGCTCAATGTCCATCTCGAGAAGCTCCTCTTGCTGCCCTATTCTATCCCTTTGAGCTCTCAGCTGGGCTCTTCTCGCTTGCGCTTCTCTCAGTTGTTCCTCTGCCTCCTCCTTCTCTTGTGTAAGTGCAGGAAGTCGGCGGTTGGTTATGAAGGCAATGGAGCTTTCCATTTCGCTGATGTTGCTCTCTGTGTCAGCTACAGCTTCGACAGTTGAGTCCATTTGAGTTTTGCTCTCATGGTTTCTGTTGTCCAGCGTGTTGACTTGAATCTGGCACTGATTGTGCTGCGCTCTGTTACGCTCTATCCTGCTTCTCAGAGCCTGCCTGTCACCTGACACATTTTGTGGTGGTAAGATCAGTTTGTTTCAGGAGAACAGAGTAGTATGAGAGGGAAGGAGGATTAGGATAAACCTTCTCTACTGATGGTACGCGAGCTCTTGATCAAACCAAAGAACTTGGAGCTCTTCTGCACAATGTCGTTGCAGCTGGCAAGTTCACTGTTAAGCCTGGCCCATTCTTTGTCGAGCTCTATCATCTGTGCCTGCAGAGCCTTTATTTGCTTGAGGCGTTCTGAAATCTCATTCTTGAGTGTCTGAATCTTAGCTTGTAGGCGATTCAACTTCCCCTTCAACTCTTGCAGTTTGGCGGTCTCCTTGGCGAGTTGGGCCTCAACCTCAAGAATTTGCCTTCTGACATCTTTCAAGGCAAGCCTGGCCTCTTTGAGCTCAGCTTCAGTCTCTTTGAGTTCCTCTCTCACCTCTTGGAGCTGCCTCTCTAGCCTGTGCAGCGCTTTCTGCAAAGTTTAATAGAAAAACATGTTTTTCAACAGATGTTTTTCTTCCTACATGCCCACCCCCCCACTAGAACAGATGGGCTTTAAGCATGTATACCTCTTTGGCTCCAGCTTCTGCTTGCGTTCTGGCAGCCATCTGTTGAGTGTCTCTTACTAATTTGTCCACCTCAGCAGCCTTGGCCTTGAGTTGCTGATATTCGTTGTTCCTCTTTTCTAAGTTCCTTTCTGTTTGGGTCAAAAGGTTCTTGCCTTCTTCTAGATTCTTGGTGGCATTCTTCTTCTGCAGCTCTGTATTGTCTCTTTCCAGTTTGAGCCTCTCACTGGCCTGCTTCAGAGCCGCCTGCTCAGCAGCTTTCAGCTTTTGCTTTTCCCCCAAAGCACTAAGCTCTTGCCTTAACTGGGCATCCTTGGCTATCTTCTCTTGTTGTCTTTGCTTGGCTCGCTGTGCCTCTTGCTCTGCCTTTGCTCTCTCTTCTTCCAGCTGTTGCCTTTCTTTAATGGTCGCCTCCAGTGCTTTTCTGGCCGCTAGGCCTGAAAGCTCTTTCACCACCAAAGGGCCCAAGAACTGCATCGTGTCCTGTGTATATTAGGCTGAGTGTGCTTTGAGAAGGACAAACTTGAATTGACCACAGAACAATTTTGTATTAAGACTTTCGTTCTTGTTCGTTTGTTCGTTCTCCACGGAGGCCCTTATATTATTATTTTTTTAGTCGACCCATATATATCCCTCCAATGGGCATCTGCCGTGTCGACAGCATCGTAGCCATTGGTCCCCATTATGATTTTTGTCGACTTCTTCCACGTGGGTGTGACTCTGCTCTCAGCTATTGGCGCACAATAGATCAATGTTTTTTGCCGACATGTCGCGATTGGAGGAGTGAAGATAAAAACAGATATAATTCTATAAATAAAAAATAAATATTTATTATTTTTATTTTAATCGTGTTATCTTTATTACACACAGTGCCCAACACTCTGAAGGAACACACAAAAAACAACCCACATGCGGCCAGCAATGGAGAGGCAATGCCCAGTTGCAGGCGAGGCACAGTTCTCTGAAGAGGCTTGCACAATGGTCCGTCAGTGGCTGCAGGGCGGCACAAGCGTTGACAAGATTGTCAACAAGAAGGCCCCAGAAATGAGCACCCTCTTTGGTGGTTGTTCTGATGTGAGGGCCCTCGTTGAGCATGTGGCTGCCACCAAGAAGCCATCTGTACCTTCGACCTCAAAACCACCTGCATCTGCATTGTCATCGTTACCTGCTGCTCTTACATCATTTTCAGCCTCAACTGCTTCCATAGCACGGCCCCGCCAAGCAAGTCCCTCAGTGGGGACGACAGGCAGGGCTCAAACTGCCCTTCCTCATTTCACAACCAATTTGCCACTAAGAGGGTCTCCAGCCATTCACCGTTCCTGCACGAAAGTTTCTCAAGCTGAACTTGAGATGAATTATGATGAAGAGAACCACAGAGTAGAGAACTTGCCCGTGGATGTCATTGTGTACACTGACGAGGCTTTGGCAGTGTTCTTGAAGATAAAACAAGAGCAATTGAACAAAGTGTTCTACTATGCACTCGTGAGAGAGCTGCGCAAGTGGAAGAAAGGAAAGAAGGAGGCCCTGTTTAGCCCCATACGGGTTGTAGAGGAAGTTCAGAGAGAGCAGCGTAAACTCTTCATCAAGGACTTTGTCTACAAGATCCTGCCTCAGGAGGTGGAGATTAAGTTCGATGTCCAAAGGCTAACGCAAGGAGAGCTCTCTTCAGTGAATGTAAACGTGGTAAGGAGAAGGGGCAGCCAAGTGAAGCACGACAAGATGGCTATAGGGCGCTTCCTCAGTTTTTTATTCTGGCAGCCATACGCTGAGGCCAAGAGGGACCGCAATGTGGAACTGATGAAACAAGCAAAACAAACACTGATTCCCGACATAGATGTGGAGGTGCTGAAGGCTACTCTCACAGAGATGACAAAGACAATGATTGGCGTGGAATACTTAGCTGACCGGATGGGACGGGACATGACACAGTTCACGCAAATAGGTTGCAAGAGACCACGAGGTACATATATATGAGGTTTCTTTTAAACAGATGAATGCTTACACTAAGACTAAGTGTCACCTGTGCAGGAATCCTACTTTGGGGACCTCCTGGAACAGGGTATTTCCATTTGACATTTTACTTCTTAGTTCTTCACTTTCTCTTCCTGACCTCCTTCTCCCTTACCTTGTTTGTATGGACGCAGCAAATCGTATTCAGTGAAGTTCCTGTGCCACAACCTAGGAATTGAGTTGGTATCCGATGGCGTGCTGGCCTCTGGAGACTTCAACCAAAACATCAAAGGTGACTCAGAGCGCATGATCAACCACATTGCCCGTCGAGCTAAGCAGGTTTACACTTGTGCTGCAACTTTGTTGGTGTCTTTCCTTATGCCACAAAAGAAAAAATACAAAAAAAACAAACATGTTGTGTGTGTTTTTTTTTTGCAGGTGCCATGGCAGATCTGCGCGCTTGCAGTGGACGAGATCGAAGCTCTAGCTCCAAAGCGCGAAACTGATGGCAACAACTCAGGGGAACGGTTGAGCGTCTTGCTTAGTGTAATCACAGGTGGGTGGTGGAAGGATGCACCGTGGACTCTCCAGCTTGTGGCTGATATGATTCAACCATATAGGAGGAAAGGACGTCGAAAATCTTATCTTGATTGGATGCACCAACTTGAGGACAAGCATGGACTCCGCCTTCTTGCGCCGAATGAACCTCAAGTTCTTTGTAGGCAAGCCAGACTTTGAGGGGAGAAGGTAAATATGTAATTGAGCAGAAACGATTTGCCATGGCTTTATGTAGCTCATTTGTCATTCTCAGGCGGTGGATTTGTGACATCCTGAACACCAAGGACAAGAAAACGGGAAGAGTGACCAAAACCTACTTCACCACCAAACAGGAGATGGAGATGCTTACCATGACACTCAACTTTTCGCATGATCACATGTTCACTCTGCTGGATCGCCTTCGCAGCTACAAAGTACGTTGTACTCCATCAATAAGCCTCTTGTTCTCTTTGGTCCTTGGTTCCTCCGAGCTCTTTTCATTCTAATACCAATTTGTTAACACCCTTGGCAGTGGGAAGTAAAGAATAACCAGATGATGACAAAAGTTCGTGAGGCTGTGCGTAGCTTCTGCATCGCTGAGAAGATTCTGTTTGGAAAGTACCGAATGGTTGACCTCCTGTCTAACCTGCCAGACATCAACGATCCTTCATGGGCTGGCCTGAGAGACTTTTTCATCTACTCGCTGCTTCACGAGGAACCAGACGGCTACGCCTGCACTGGGAGAGTGTTTATAGAGCTGAAGGCACAAGGGAAAGAGAAGATCCAAGTGGAGCTGCACAAGGGCAAGCGAATGAATCGTAAACAAAAAAAAGCCTTTGATGATCTGGAGAACACCGTGAAGGCAGGAACTCATGTAAACTTTGCCAGATGTAATATTCAGAGTCTGTTAGTATAATTTCCTTCCCCTTCATCTTCACTTTCGCAAGCTGAATGGTATAAATTTGCAGGAATTGTTCCCTTTCGATGAGGCTCCTCGAGTTAGGAACAATTTAGAGGGCATCTTTAATATAGTTCATGGCCTGAACGTCCTTGAGCAAGAAGGGTTTGCAAATGAGATCCTGGCTCCTTGCCTTGCTTTTACAAGATTTCACGGGGAGATGGAGGCGAAAGTAGTGGAGCTGCTAATCACCACTTTTCCAAATGTCTTCGAGGACCAGGATTTTAAGCCTCTTCTTGCTGCTAGCCAAGCTGGAACACTATCCAACTTCGTCAGGGAGAAGAAGGAGAGGCTGCTGAACTTAATTAAACTCTCAATCCCTATACTGCTTCAGGAGTTGCGGACAACCTATGCAGTGAACGCTCAGGAGCAGCAGAGGAACAAAGTGAGATGCTTCTCCACAGAGAGCCTCAATCAGGAGGAGGCTGTGCGAGTGCTCATGCGTTTTGGGTTGACTGCCAACTTCCATACAATCCGCCTCCTCGATGGAGACTTCCTACACGAGAACAGCTGTTATACCGAGGAAAGTGCTTTGTCTCTGGTGTCAGAGGCTTTCGCCGAGGCGCAAGAGTACTCCAAGTCGCTTATCATGCTTGATCTGGACTCTCTCGTAGAGGTATCTCGCTCTTACTCAAGTATCAAGAAGGAGCTAACATCATCAGTTTCGATCAAGGGGGACGACAACTCCTTCACCTACCAGGTTGCCCGGCCGCGGCTGCTGGACATGCTGCTGCGTAAAATGGACTCAGCTGCCACCACCACCGGCCCCACTTGCTGGGTCTGTGCCTTCTCCAACCATCATTACCTGTCACTGATTCTCAAGGAGAGGCTGAACTGGCCAGACACTCCCAATTCGGAGAGGGAGAAGCAAGCACAGGAAGAAAATAGGAAGAAGCTGACTTGCGCCCGCTGCCATGCCAAGTACACAGAGCCTGAGAACACTCACTCAGCCTGCGGCAAGCATTGGGGCAGTATATTCCTGCAAACAGATGTGGTGAGGACTCAGGAAGGCCACGAGCGACCACCGGAGCACGACTTGTTCCTTACCTTTCAAGAGGCACAGCAGAGAATTGATCGTGGTGAAGCGCTGGGGATGGACGTCCGGTGGACGTGCTGCTCTCAGCAGGGCTTCTATGGTCGCGGCTGCGTTCCTCGAAGGCACAAACGCGAGGTCAGGCTTCCCAATGCTAGTGTGTTCTGAAACCTGAGCTTTTGTTAATTGATGGCATCAATTCTCATCCATGTTTGTGATTGTACGTGGCCACATGAAAACATTGGATGTGTGTGTTGTGTAACATGTTTTTTAGTTGTTTTTTTAAAAAATACATTTTTGTTGTTGCCCAGTCAGTTTAACTCGGTCCCAAGGGTGAGAATATCCATTTTTATGGATTTGGATTAGAGATAAAAA
>CDFI01097119.1:0-10430 GCA_000826405.1 Acanthamoeba divionensis | reverse complement strand
GAGAGAGAGAGAGAGAGAGAGAGAGAGAGAGAGAGAGCGCAGAGAGCGCAGAGAATTTCCTTGTTCTCAGCGATCTTATGCTTATCACAGGTTGCTCGAGACCTATCATTATATAGTCAATGTGGTTGCAGATGATGCGTTTTGTCTTGGAACCAAAGCTAGAGTAATTTTTTCAAATCAATTACAGCTTTTACTGATGGAATGAGTCTAAAATGCTTGTATTAATACAACCCAGGTTCCCTACATGATGTTTGTGGAAACAATCAGCACAGAGGAAGTGACATTCGACAAATTGGAGTCTACAATCACCCAATTACAAAAGAATAATCAGTATGCCATACGTGTGGTGCCTCAATCACAAGCACAAAAAGATGCCCAATATAAAGATTCGAGGTTATCATCATCATCATCCTCCCACCAACACCAATCACCCACTTATCAAGCGCTTGTTCAGATCATAAAAGAGCTCAGTAAGGAGCAGGTATCTTATTAATAATCCTTCAAATTGTGAAATTCAATGTTAATTTACATCATATTCAAAACAGAAAGTGACCTCTATGATTCAGCAGTCTCTGGCTCAAGAAGTAAAGAAGCCAGCACATGATGGGCCCACGAACAAGATGCACGGAGCAAGAAAAAATGAAAATGGAATAGCAACCGGTTCAGAATTGGTACCAAGTTCAGATTTACGCAATAGTAGTTCAGCTTTAGAGTTAAGGCACCAAGAGCTGGATAGGAATCGTTTAACAGCCAAAGACTCAGTGGATAGAGGCACAACAGGTCTGAGAAGACTGGAGTTTAATGACGAGGAAACTGAGGAGTTTTCAGAGAATGTAAACAAAGAAAAAGAGGCAAAAAAAGACACAACACAAGGGAGTCCTTCCTCTCTTAGAAAAGCAGCAGCTGCACAATTTATTACCAAAATGTTGCACATACCCCTGGATGGTAAGGAATCAGGAGAGAACGGAGCGCAGGAGAATCGAGAAAGCAAACCATACTATTCGA
Source organism: Acanthamoeba divionensis (assembly GCA_000826405.1). NCBI lineage: Eukaryota > Discosea > Longamoebia > Acanthamoebidae > Acanthamoeba > Acanthamoeba divionensis. Next base: position 9,425 of record CDFI01097119.1, on the reverse strand, counting down.
AGAGAAAGCCCAAAAGCAAAGAAATACGCAAAAAGCACATGGCCATATGTAAGCAACAGAGTCTTGTTGAGGGTTTAATAGAGCTTTATCTTTTCTCTTATACTCTGTCCCTCTACCTATTTCTTCCTTAGGTATGGCATACAGAGAACTGTGGAGCGTTAGAAAGAAGAGAATACAAACAAGTTCATCCTATGGCACCCTTCTTGGGTGGAGTATCCTTTTTGTTTAAACAAGCTATATTGACATAGAGAACTACATTCGCATTATGAACATTTGCTTTAACCTGATATCAGATTTGCATGCAGTGATAGTGAAAAGTGAAGATGACTTGCGGCAGGAGGCTATGGCTATGCAGCTTATTAAGTGCATGGACCACTTATTCCATGAGCATCAACTGCCTCTTTGGCTACGACCGTATCCTTTTAATCAATCGCAGGACTTCTGTCCGTTGTGTTCACCATTATCAGCTCTGCAGAGATGATACCACGCATGCTTGTTCTTTAATTGAACCAAAGTTATGAAATCGTGGCCACATCTTCTAATAGTGGCTTCATAGAAGTTGTTCCTGATGCTGTGTCTATTGATGCAATCAAACGACGATTTCCCAATTCTCCAGCTCTATCTGATTATTTCATATGTGTAAGTAACCTCTGCTTCAGTTCACCATGGCAAATGTTGTCCCATCATTTACATAAGAACCTTCTGTGGCTTATATTTAGACATATGGAAGCAGAGGCTCCGACAGCTTTGTTTCTGCACAGAAAAACTTTGTTGAGAGCTTAGCTGCTTATTCTCTTGTATGCTATTTCTTGCAAATCAAAGACAGGTAAGCTGCTGTTCTTATAATTACCATGATTATTGGATGGTTGACATAGTTTAATGACACACACCACGCCCAGGCATAATGGTAACATACTGTTGGATGTGGATGGTCATATTGTGCATATTGATTATGGATTTATCTTGGGGTTAAGCCCTGGGTGGTGGCAGTTTGAGACAGCACCATTCAAACTTACCAACGAATATGTTGATTTGATGGGAGGCCTAGATTCAGACAGCTTCAGGTGAACATCCAGACAAACTGACCAAGCATTTCATTTATATGCCTAATCAAGTATTCTCCCTATCCTCCAGGTATTTTGAAGCAATATTCTTTAGAGGCTTCCTTCTGTTGCGTAAGCACTACCACAAGTTTGTACAGCTAATTGAAATGATGTTGGAAGGTAATATTCCCTTCCCCAAACAAAAAAAGCAATTCATCTGTTTTCCACTGTACTAAATTGCTTGATCTCCATTCCCCTTGTGCTCAAATTCATTTTCCAATTTGGTTGTGGTTGGCCTTCATCAGGCAACAAGATCCCATGCATTACGACCACAACGATCCCTGCCCTTATCGAGCGGTTCAAGCTGACGTCCTCCAAGGCAGAGATCAAGTCCTTCGTACATTCGCTGGTGCAGTCCAGCCTGGCCTCTTGGAGTACAACCTCCTATGACGAGTACCAGAAGTGGACCAACGGCATTTTGTACTGAGAACCCCAGGCAACACATCCCCAAACCATTAAATTATTTCTTAATAACACAGACTCGACAGTCATCCACGACTTTGCATTGTTTGCTTGCCATCAAATTAGGCCAACCAGTAGTTCATGATCAGCGCGATACCGGGTCTTGAGGGATGTGGCATGTCCCTGTCTCAATTTCGTAGCTACGGCAGCACCCACGACCACAATAACGCTCACCAGGAGAAGCCCTCCCACGACGGACCCTATCACTATGCCCGCCACAGCCCCGTCTGAGAGTCCTCCACCCCCTGACAGCGGCTCGACTGCGGTGATTCAAGAGAGGGTGGTTATTGCATGGGAGTAATGGTGATCACCTCTGGCCAGGGACTGAGGGTTACTCACTTGACTTAACGTTCACGTTGGTAATCTCAGGCAATGTTTTAAGAGCTGCCACATAGGGAGTCAGATCTGTGTGTTGGCAAGGTATTAATAGCAACAGGGAGTGAGCAACCAAATTGCATGGACGCTGTATCCTGATAAACATTGTTGGCAGGTACGTTTTACCTTGGGCAGTGTTAACTACAAAGGACAGCTGGAAAGGTGCCAAGGCCTGGCGAGTATGCTCTGTGGTACTGTGCAAAGCAATTGTCAAGACACAAACTGAATGTGAAGGGGGAGGTGATGGAGGCCAGGGCGTTCACTTGTGTTCTACTGTGCCAGCAATAACAAGGTTGATGGCCTTGGAGACAAAGTCCTCAACGACGATGTCAACGCTCTTAGATGAGAGAAGGAACTCAAAGGCAACAGTCACTTTGCCCTCTTCTTGAGGCTTAAGCTTGGTCTTGCTCACGGAGACCACCTGGAGGGAGTTCGTGGGAGTTTCAAAGAAAGGGTACTGGTCCTCCCCTATCTATCCATCTCCATGAAAAAAACAAACAAAGATGAATCATCTTCATTCTTCAATAGTGGTGGGTTTAAAAAAGTCAGTTGTACCAGCACTTTGCCTTTGATACTGTGGGTTCCTGGGCTGGCTTTCCTCTGCTGCTCAGTAGCGAAATTCCATCCCTCAGGTATGTGGTCACACTCCCCGTTCTTACAATCTGCCTCATGACTCAACTCCAGAACTTGAAAGTCATCAGTGGTAAGGTTAAGAAACCTGGAGAACAGATCCTTCGTGATGCCTCCCTCAAGGGTGATGACGGCGCTGAAGAGGGGAGAAGACAACAACAATTCTATTTTAAAGATATCCCTCTACGATGCGCCATTGTACTCCTGAAGGAGGGAGTAGGGAAGATCTACCTTTGAATGGACTCATCACGGAACCAGGGAGTACGCTTTCGTCCTTTACCATTGCACTGGGAGGCGCATCCTCCTTTACGGCCACTACAATCGTTGCAGCAATGTTCACAGTTGAAGAGATCACAAGCTGCTCCACACTTTCTTTGGCACTCCGTTTGGCATGCTTGGCTCTCGTAGACCACACTCAGAAACACAAGGAGGGAGACCAGCAAGGCCACAGCAAGGCCAGAATTCACAGGGCGGGGGGCAACCATGTTGTGGAGGAGGGAGGATGATTCAACCTGTTGTACTACACAGACAAGAAAAGGACCTCGAGATAGATTGGAGAGCAGAACTGGGTGAGGGTTGGTCCATCTTGTGCCTCTTGGAGGGTTTCCTTTGATAGCATCTTTTTTGCTTCTGGAAGTCCACAAGAATTCTGCATTTTTCTGCATTCTTTCGTATGATTCTTGATATTTCTTTATATTTCTGTATATTTCTGGCAATCCATGCAGCAACCCCCAAATTTTTTACATGTTTTTAAATTTTAAATAATTATGCCCATTGTAAAATATAAATATGTCTGATGGTGGGGGGGGGACTCAAATTAATTATTATTATTAACATTTAGATTGGCTTGGGAGGTTATCTGGGTTGCCTGCAGAAGGAGTTCCTTCTCTTCCTTCACATCCTCCAAGAAGTGATCCAGCTCAACCACCCTGTTGGTCGCCCTTGTGGCGTCCTCTCCAGAAAAGTGGAACTCCAAGTTGTTGTCATGGACTTGTGCCTCCAGATTGCTCATCTGCTGGCCCTTGGACACCATGGCCTGGGCCTTCTTGCTTAGTTCAACATCTGCTTGAGTCAGCCTTTTGTCAGCCTCCTGGACCTCTCTGCCCTTGGCCTCCACTGCTTGAGTCAACTGTTTCACGCTGGCAGAGAGCTCCTGCTTTTGGGATTCAACTGCTTCCAGGACTCTCTTCTTTTGATCTCTGTCAGTGTTCATATTTGTCAGATCCTGAGTCAGCTGGGCCAAGCGGGCTGTCCTTTGCTCAATGTCCATCTCGAGAAGCTCCTCTTGCTGCCCTATTCTATCCCTTTGAGCTCTCAGCTGGGCTCTTCTCGCTTGCGCTTCTCTCAGTTGTTCCTCTGCCTCCTCCTTCTCTTGTGTAAGTGCAGGAAGTCGGCGGTTGGTTATGAAGGCAATGGAGCTTTCCATTTCGCTGATGTTGCTCTCTGTGTCAGCTACAGCTTCGACAGTTGAGTCCATTTGAGTTTTGCTCTCATGGTTTCTGTTGTCCAGCGTGTTGACTTGAATCTGGCACTGATTGTGCTGCGCTCTGTTACGCTCTATCCTGCTTCTCAGAGCCTGCCTGTCACCTGACACATTTTGTGGTGGTAAGATCAGTTTGTTTCAGGAGAACAGAGTAGTATGAGAGGGAAGGAGGATTAGGATAAACCTTCTCTACTGATGGTACGCGAGCTCTTGATCAAACCAAAGAACTTGGAGCTCTTCTGCACAATGTCGTTGCAGCTGGCAAGTTCACTGTTAAGCCTGGCCCATTCTTTGTCGAGCTCTATCATCTGTGCCTGCAGAGCCTTTATTTGCTTGAGGCGTTCTGAAATCTCATTCTTGAGTGTCTGAATCTTAGCTTGTAGGCGATTCAACTTCCCCTTCAACTCTTGCAGTTTGGCGGTCTCCTTGGCGAGTTGGGCCTCAACCTCAAGAATTTGCCTTCTGACATCTTTCAAGGCAAGCCTGGCCTCTTTGAGCTCAGCTTCAGTCTCTTTGAGTTCCTCTCTCACCTCTTGGAGCTGCCTCTCTAGCCTGTGCAGCGCTTTCTGCAAAGTTTAATAGAAAAACATGTTTTTCAACAGATGTTTTTCTTCCTACATGCCCACCCCCCCACTAGAACAGATGGGCTTTAAGCATGTATACCTCTTTGGCTCCAGCTTCTGCTTGCGTTCTGGCAGCCATCTGTTGAGTGTCTCTTACTAATTTGTCCACCTCAGCAGCCTTGGCCTTGAGTTGCTGATATTCGTTGTTCCTCTTTTCAAAGTTCCTTTCTGTTTGAGTCAAAAGGTTCTTGCCTTCTTCTAGATTCTTGGTGGCATTCTTCTCTTGTTGTCTCTGCTTGGCTCGCTGTGCCTCTTGCTCTGCCTTTGCTCTCTCTTCTTCCAGCTGTTGCCTTTCTTTAATGGTCGCCTCCAGTGCTTTTCTGGCCGCTAGGCCTGAAAGCTCTTTCACCACCAAAGGGCCCAAGAACTGCATCGTGTCCTGTGTATATTAGGCTGAGTGTGCTTTGAGAAGGACAAACTTGAATTGACCACAGAACAATTTTGTATTAAGACTTTCGTTCTTGTTCGTTTGTTCGTTCTCCACGGAGGCCCTTATATTATTATTTTTTTAGTCGACCCATATATATCCCTCCAATGGGCATCTGCCGTGTCGACAGCATCGTAGCCATTGGTCCCCATTATGATTTTTGTCGACTTCTTCCACGTGGGTGTGACTCTGCTCTCAGCTATTGGCGCACAATAGATCAATGTTTTTTGCCGACATGTCGCGATTGGAGGAGTGAAGATAAAAACAGATATAATTCTATAAATAAAAAATAAATATTTATTATTTTTATTTTAATCGTGTTATCTTTATTACACACAGTGCCCAACACTCTGAAGGAACACACAAAAAACAACCCACATGCGGCCAGCAATGGAGAGGCAATGCCCAGTTGCAGGCGAGGCACAGTTCTCTGAAGAGGCTTGCACAATGGTCCGTCAGTGGCTGCAGGGCGGCACAAGCGTTGACAAGATTGTCAACAAGAAGGCCCCAGAAATGAGCACCCTCTTTGGTGGTTGTTCTGATGTGAGGGCCCTCGTTGAGCATGTGGCTGCCACCAAGAAGCCATCTGTACCTTCGACCTCAAAACCACCTGCATCTGCATTGTCATCGTTACCTGCTGCTCTTACATCATTTTCAGCCTCAACTGCTTCCATAGCACGGCCCCGCCAAGCAAGTCCCTCAGTGGGGACGACAGGCAGGGCTCAAACTGCCCTTCCTCATTTCACAACCAATTTGCCACTAAGAGGGTCTCCAGCCATTCACCGTTCCTGCACGAAAGTTTCTCAAGCTGAACTTGAGATGAATTATGATGAAGAGAACCACAGAGTAGAGAACTTGCCCGTGGATGTCATTGTGTACACTGACGAGGCTTTGGCAGTGTTCTTGAAGATAAAACAAGAGCAATTGAACAAAGTGTTCTACTATGCACTCGTGAGAGAGCTGCGCAAGTGGAAGAAAGGAAAGAAGGAGGCCCTGTTTAGCCCCATACGGGTTGTAGAGGAAGTTCAGAGAGAGCAGCGTAAACTCTTCATCAAGGACTTTGTCTACAAGATCCTGCCTCAGGAGGTGGAGATTAAGTTCGATGTCCAAAGGCTAACGCAAGGAGAGCTCTCTTCAGTGAATGTAAACGTGGTAAGGAGAAGGGGCAGCCAAGTGAAGCACGACAAGATGGCTATAGGGCGCTTCCTCAGTTTTTTATTCTGGCAGCCATACGCTGAGGCCAAGAGGGACCGCAATGTGGAACTGATGAAACAAGCAAAACAAACACTGATTCCCGACATAGATGTGGAGGTGCTGAAGGCTACTCTCACAGAGATGACAAAGACAATGATTGGCGTGGAATACTTAGCTGACCGGATGGGACGGGACATGACACAGTTCACGCAAATAGGTTGCAAGAGACCACGAGGTACATATATATGAGGTTTCTTTTAAACAGATGAATGCTTACACTAAGACTAAGTGTCACCTGTGCAGGAATCCTACTTTGGGGACCTCCTGGAACAGGGTATTTCCATTTGACATTTTACTTCTTAGTTCTTCACTTTCTCTTCCTGACCTCCTTCTCCCTTACCTTGTTTGTATGGACGCAGCAAATCGTATTCAGTGAAGTTCCTGTGCCACAACCTAGGAATTGAGTTGGTATCCGATGGCGTGCTGGCCTCTGGAGACTTCAACCAAAACATCAAAGGTGACTCAGAGCGCATGATCAACCACATTGCCCGTCGAGCTAAGCAGGTTTACACTTGTGCTGCAACTTTGTTGGTGTCTTTCCTTATGCCACAAAAGAAAAAATACAAAAAAAACAAACATGTTGTGTGTGTTTTTTTTTTGCAGGTGCCATGGCAGATCTGCGCGCTTGCAGTGGACGAGATCGAAGCTCTAGCTCCAAAGCGCGAAACTGATGGCAACAACTCAGGGGAACGGTTGAGCGTCTTGCTTAGTGTAATCACAGGTGGGTGGTGGAAGGATGCACCGTGGACTCTCCAGCTTGTGGCTGATATGATTCAACCATATAGGAGGAAAGGACGTCGAAAATCTTATCTTGATTGGATGCACCAACTTGAGGACAAGCATGGACTCCGCCTTCTTGCGCCGAATGAACCTCAAGTTCTTTGTAGGCAAGCCAGACTTTGAGGGGAGAAGGTAAATATGTAATTGAGCAGAAACGATTTGCCATGGCTTTATGTAGCTCATTTGTCATTCTCAGGCGGTGGATTTGTGACATCCTGAACACCAAGGACAAGAAAACGGGAAGAGTGACCAAAACCTACTTCACCACCAAACAGGAGATGGAGATGCTTACCATGACACTCAACTTTTCGCATGATCACATGTTCACTCTGCTGGATCGCCTTCGCAGCTACAAAGTACGTTGTACTCCATCAATAAGCCTCTTGTTCTCTTTGGTCCTTGGTTCCTCCGAGCTCTTTTCATTCTAATACCAATTTGTTAACACCCTTGGCAGTGGGAAGTAAAGAATAACCAGATGATGACAAAAGTTCGTGAGGCTGTGCGTAGCTTCTGCATCGCTGAGAAGATTCTGTTTGGAAAGTACCGAATGGTTGACCTCCTGTCTAACCTGCCAGACATCAACGATCCTTCATGGGCTGGCCTGAGAGACTTTTTCATCTACTCGCTGCTTCACGAGGAACCAGACGGCTACGCCTGCACTGGGAGAGTGTTTATAGAGCTGAAGGCACAAGGGAAAGAGAAGATCCAAGTGGAGCTGCACAAGGGCAAGCGAATGAATCGTAAACAAAAAAAAGCCTTTGATGATCTGGAGAACACCGTGAAGGCAGGAACTCATGTAAACTTTGCCAGATGTAATATTCAGAGTCTGTTAGTATAATTTCCTTCCCCTTCATCTTCACTTTCGCAAGCTGAATGGTATAAATTTGCAGGAATTGTTCCCTTTCGATGAGGCTCCTCGAGTTAGGAACAATTTAGAGGGCATCTTTAATATAGTTCATGGCCTGAACGTCCTTGAGCAAGAAGGGTTTGCAAATGAGATCCTGGCTCCTTGCCTTGCTTTTACAAGATTTCACGGGGAGATGGAGGCGAAAGTAGTGGAGCTGCTAATCACCACTTTTCCAAATGTCTTCGAGGACCAGGATTTTAAGCCTCTTCTTGCTGCTAGCCAAGCTGGAACACTATCCAACTTCGTCAGGGAGAAGAAGGAGAGGCTGCTGAACTTAATTAAACTCTCAATCCCTATACTGCTTCAGGAGTTGCGGACAACCTATGCAGTGAACGCTCAGGAGCAGCAGAGGAACAAAGTGAGATGCTTCTCCACAGAGAGCCTCAATCAGGAGGAGGCTGTGCGAGTGCTCATGCGTTTTGGGTTGACTGCCAACTTCCATACAATCCGCCTCCTCGATGGAGACTTCCTACACGAGAACAGCTGTTATACCGAGGAAAGTGCTTTGTCTCTGGTGTCAGAGGCTTTCGCCGAGGCGCAAGAGTACTCCAAGTCGCTTATCATGCTTGATCTGGACTCTCTCGTAGAGGTATCTCGCTCTTACTCAAGTATCAAGAAGGAGCTAACATCATCAGTTTCGATCAAGGGGGACGACAACTCCTTCACCTACCAGGTTGCCCGGCCGCGGCTGCTGGACATGCTGCTGCGTAAAATGGACTCAGCTGCCACCACCACCGGCCCCACTTGCTGGGTCTGTGCCTTCTCCAACCATCATTACCTGTCACTGATTCTCAAGGAGAGGCTGAACTGGCCAGACACTCCCAATTCGGAGAGGGAGAAGCAAGCACAGGAAGAAAATAGGAAGAAGCTGACTTGCGCCCGCTGCCATGCCAAGTACACAGAGCCTGAGAACACTCACTCAGCCTGCGGCAAGCATTGGGGCAGTATATTCCTGCAAACAGATGTGGTGAGGACTCAGGAAGGCCACGAGCGACCACCGGAGCACGACTTGTTCCTTACCTTTCAAGAGGCACAGCAGAGAATTGATCGTGGTGAAGCGCTGGGGATGGACGTCCGGTGGACGTGCTGCTCTCAGCAGGGCTTCTATGGTCGCGGCTGCGTTCCTCGAAGGCACAAACGCGAGGTCAGGCTTCCCAATGCTAGTGTGTTCTGAAACCTGAGCTTTTGTTAATTGATGGCATCAATTCTCATCCATGTTTGTGATTGTACGTGGCCACATGAAAACATTGGATGTGTGTGTTGTGTAACATGTTTTTTAGTTGTTTTTTTAAAAAATACATTTTTGTTGTTGCCCAGTCAGTTTAACTCGGTCCCAAGGGTGAGAATATCCATTTTTATGGATTTGGATTAGAGATAAAAA